>JAXFYN010000736.1:0-110327 GCA_036172215.1 Camellia granthamiana
AACATTCGAACACCTATACGGATTCTCCTGCACAGTGACAGATATGTAAATACGGCGTTTACTTACCATTTCTCATGCATTAGGGTTCAAACACTCGAACACCTATAAGGATTCTCCTGCACAGTGGCAGACATGTAAATATGGCGCTTACTTACCATTTCTCATGCATTAGGGTTCGAACACTCGAACACCTATACGGATTCTCCTACACAGTGGCAGATATGTAAATGCGGCGTTTACTTACCATTTCTCGTGCATTACGGTTCGAACACTCGAACACCTATACGGATTCTCCTGCACAGTGGCAGATATGTAAATATGGCGTTCACTTACCATTTCTCACCCATTAGGGTTCGAACACACGAACAACTATACGGATTCTCCTGCACAGTGGCAGATATGTAAATACAGCGTTTACTTGCAATTTCTCATGCATTACGGTCCGAAGACTCGAACGCCTAAACGGATTCTCCAGCACAGTGGCAGATATGTAAATACGGCGTTTACTTACCATTTCTCGTGCATTACGGTTCGAACACTCGTACACCTATACGGATTCTCCAGCACAGTGGCAGATATGTAAATATGGCGTTTACTTACCATTTCTCGTGCATTACAGTTCGAACACTCTAACACCTATACGGATTCTCCTGCACAGTGGCAGATATGTAAATATGGCGTTTACTTACCATTTCTCACGCATTAGGGTTCGAACACTCGAACACCTATACGGATTCTCCTGCACAGTGGCAGATATGTAAATACAGCGTTTACTTGCAATTTCTCATGCATTGCGGTCCGAACACTCGAACACCTAGACGGATTCTCCAGCAGAGTGGCAGATATGTAAATACGGCGTTTACTTACCATTTCTCGTGCATTACGGTTCGAACACTCGAACACCTATACGGATTCTCCTGCGCTGTGGCAGATATGTAAATACGGCGTTTACTTACCATTCCTCGTGCATTACGGTTCGAACACTCGAACACCTATACGGATTCTCCAGCACAGTGGCAGATATGTAAATATGGTGTTTACTTACCATTTCTCGTGCATTACGGTTCGAACACTCGAACACCTATACGGATTCTCCAGCACAGCGGCAGATATGTAAATACGGCGTTTACTTACCATTCGTCGTGCATTACGGTTCGAACACTCTAACACCTATACGGATTCTCCTATACAGTGGCAGATATGTAAATAAGGCGTTTACTTACCATTTCTCATGCATTAGGGTTCGAACACTCGAACACCAATACGGATTCTCCTGCACAGTGGCAGATATGTAAATACGACGTTTACTTATCATTTCTCAGGCATTACGGTTCGAACACTCGAACACCTACACGGATTCTCCTGCACAGTGGCAGATATGTAAATATGGCGTTTACTTACCATTTCTCACGCATTAGGGTTCGAACACTCGAACACCTATACGGATTCTCCTACACAGTGGCAGATATGTAAATACGGCGTTTACTTACCATTTCTCGTGCATTACGGTTCGAACACTGTAACACCTATACGGATTGTCTTGCACAGTGGCAGATATGTAAATACGGCGTTTACTTACCATTTCTCGTGCATTACGGTTCGAACACTCGAACACCTATACGGATTCTCCTGCACAGTGGCAGATATGTAAATATGGCGTTTACTTACCATTTCTCGTGCATTACGGTTCGAACACTCGAACACCTATACGGATTCTCCTGCACAGTGGCAGACTTTTAAATATGGCGTTTACTTACCATTTCTCACGGATTAGGGTTCGAACACTCGAACACCTATACAGATTCTCCTGCACAGTGGCAGATATGTAAATACGGCGTTTACTTGCAATTTCTCATGCATTAGGGTTCGAACACTCGAACACCTACACGGATTTTCCTGCGCAGTGGCAGATATGTAAATACAGCGTTTACTTACCATTTCTCGTGCATTACGGTTCGAACACTCGAACACCTATACGGATTCTCCTGCATAGTGGCAGATATGTAAATACGGCGTTTACTTACCATTTCTCGTGCATTACGGTTCGAACACTCGAACACCTATACGAATTCTCCTGTGCAGTGGCAGACATGTAAATACGGCGTTTACTTACCATTTCTTCTGCATTAGGGTTCGAACACTCGAACACCTATACGGATTCTCCAGCACAGTGGCAGATATGTAAATACGGTGTTTACTTGCCATTTCTCGTGCATTACGGTTCGAACACTCGAACACCTATACGGATTCTCCAGCCCAGTGGCAGATATGTAAATACGGCGTTTACTTACCATTCCTCGTGCATTACGGTTCGAACACTCGAACACCTATACGGATTCTCCTGCGCAGTGGCAGATATGTAAATAAGGCGTTTACTTACCATTTCTCACGCATTAGGGTTCGAACACTCGAACACCAATACGGATTCTCCTGCACAGTGGCAGATATGTAAATACGACGTTTACTTACCATTTCTCAGGCATTACGGTTCGAACACTCGAACACCTACACGGATTCTCCTGCACAGTGGCAGATATGTAAATATGGCGTTTACTTACCATTTCTCACGCATTAGGGTTCGAACACTCGAACACCTATACGGATTCTCCTACACAGTGGCAGATATGTAAATACGGCGTTTACTTACCATTTCTCGTGCATTACGGTTCGAACACTGTAACACCTATACGGATTGTCTTGCACAGTGGCAGATACGTAAATACGGCGTTGACATACCATTTCTCGTGCATTACGGTTCGAACACTCGAACAACTATACGGATTCTCCTGCGTAGTGGAAGATATGTAAATACGGCGTTTACTTACCATTTCTCGCGCATTACGGTTCGAACACTCGAACACCTAGACGGATTCTCCTGGATATTGGCAGATATGTAAATACGTCGTTTACTTACCATTTCTCGTGCATTACGGTTCGAACACTCGAACACCTATACGGATTCTCCTACACAGTGGCAGATATGTAAATACGGCGTTTACTTACCATTTCTCGTGCATTACGGTTCGAACACTGTAACACCTATACGGATTGTCTTGCACAGTGGCAGATATGTAAATACGCCGTTTACTTACCATTTCTCGTGCATTACGGTTCGAACACTCGAACACCTATACGGATTCTCCTGCACAGTGGCAGATATGTAAATATGGCGTTTACTTACCATTTCTCACGCATTAGGGTTCGAACACTCGAACACCTATACGGATTCTCCTGCACAGTGGCAGATATGTAAATACGGCGTTTACTTATCATTTCTCGGGCATTACGGTTCGAACATTCGAACAACGATACGGATTCTCCTGCACAGTGACAGATATGTAAATACGGCGTTTACTTACCATTTCTCATGCATTAGGGTTCAAACACTCGAACACTTATAAGGATTCTCCAGCACAGTGGCAGACATGTAAATATGGCGTTTTACTTACCATTTCTCATGCATTAGGGTTCGAACACTCGAACACCTATACGGATTCTCCAACACAGTGGCAGATATGTAAATGCGGCGTTTACTTACCATTTCTCGTGCATTACGGTTCGAACACTCGAACACCTATACGGATTCTCCTGCACAGTGGCAGATATGTAAATACGGCGTTTGCTTCCCATTTCTCGTGCATTACGGTTCGAACACTCGAACAACTATACGGATTCTCCAGCACAGTGGCAGATATGTAAATATGGGGTTTACTTGCCATTTCTCACGCATTAGGGTTCGAATACTCGAACAGCTATACGGATTCTCCTGCACAGTGGCAGATATGTAAATACGGCGTTTACTTGCAATTTCTCATGCATTAGGGATCGAACACTCGAACACATATACGGATTCTCCAGCACAGTGGCAGATATGTAAATACGGCGTTGACTTACCATTTCTCGTGCATTACGGTTCGAACACTCGAACACCTATAGGGATTCTCCTGTACAGTGGCAGATATGTAAATACGGCGTTGACTTACCATTTCTCGTGCATTACGGTTCGAACACTCGAACAACATACGGATTCTCCTGCGTAGTGGAAGATATGTAAATACGGCGTTTACTTACCATTTCTCGCGCATTACGGTTCGAAGACTCGAACACCTAGACGGATTCTCCTGGATATTGGCAGATATGTAAATACGTCGTTTACTTACCATTTCTCGTGCATTACGGTTCGAACACTCGAACACCTATACGGATTCTCCTGCATAGTGGCAGATATGTAAATATGGCGTTTACTTACCATTTGTCACGCATTAGGGTTCGAACACTCGAACACCTATACGGATTCTCCTGCACAGTGGCAGATATGTAAATACGGCGTTTACTTATCATTTCTCGGGCATTACGGTTCGAACATTCGAACACCTATACGGATTCTCCTGCACAGTGACAGATATGTAAATACGGCGTTTACTTACCATTTCTCATGCATTAGGGTTCAAACACTCGAACACCTATAAGGATTCTCCTGCACAGTGGCAGACATGTAAATATGGCGTTTACTTACCATTTCTCATGCATTAGGGTTCGAACACTCGAACACCTATACGGATTCTCCTACACAGTGGCAGATATGTAAATGCGGCGTTTACTTACCATTTCTCGTGCATTACGGTTCGAACACTCGAACACCTATACGGATTCTCCTGCACAGTGGCAGATATGTAAATATGGCGGTCACTTACCATTTCTCACCCATTAGGGTTCGAACACACGAACAACTATACGGATTCTCCTGCACAGTGGCAGATATGTAAATACAGCGTTTACTTGCAATTTCTCATGCATTACGGTCCGAAGACTCGAACACCTAAACGGATTCTCCAGCACAGTGGCAGATATGTAAATACGGCGTTTACTTACCATTTCTCGTGCATTACGGTTCGAACACTCGAACACCTATACGGATTCTCCAGCACAGTGGCAGATATGTAAATATGGCGTTTACTTACCATTTCTCGTGCATTACAGTTCGAACACTCTAACACCTATACGGATTCTCCTGCACAGTGGCAGATATGTAAATATGGCGTTTACTTACCATTTCTCACGCATTAGGGTTCGAACACTCGAACACCTATACGGATTCTCCTGCACAGTGGCAGATATGTAAATACAGCGTTTACTTGCAATTTCTCATGCATTGCGGTCCGAACACTCGAACACCTAGACGGATTCTCCAGCACAGTGGCAGATATGTAAATACGGCGTTTACTTACCATTCCTCGTGCATTACGGTTCGAACACTCGAACACCTATACGGATTCTCCAGCACAGTGGCAGATATGTAAATATGGTGTTTACTTACCATTTCTCGTGCATTACGGTTCGAACACTCGAACACCTATACGGATTCTCCCGCACAGCGGCAGATATGTAAATACGGCGTTTACTTACCATTCGTCGTGCATTACGGTTCGAACACTGTAACACCTATACGGATTCTCCTGTACAGTGGCAGATATGTAAATAAGGCGTTTACTTACCATTTCTCATGCATTAGGGTTCGAACACTCGAACACCAATACGGATTCTCCTGCACAGTGGCAGATATGTAAATACGACGTTTACTTATCATTTCTCAGGCATTACGGTTCGAACACTCGAACACCTACACGGATTCTCCTGCACAGTGGCAGATATGTAAATATGGCGTTTACTTACCATTTCTCACGCATTAGGGTTCGAACACTCGAACACCTATACGGATTCTCCTACACAGTGGTAGATATGTAAATACGGCGTTTACTTACCATTTCTCGTGCATTACGGTTCGAACACTGTAACACCTATACGGATTGTCTTGCACAGTGGCAGATATGTAAATACGGCGTTTACTTACCATTTCTCGTGCATTACAGTTCGAACACTCGAACACCTATACGGATTCTCCTGCACAGTGGCAGATATGTAAATATGGCGTTTACTTACCATTTCTCGTGCATTACGGTTCGAACACTCGAACACCTATACGGATTCTCCTGCACAGTGGCAGACTTGTAAATATGGCGTTTACTTACCATTTCTCACGGATTAGGGTTCGAACACTCGAACACCTATACAGATTCTCCTGCACAGTGGAAGATATGTAAATACGGCGTTTACTTGCAATTTCTCATGCATTAGGGTTCGAACACTCGAACAGCTACACGGATTTTCCTGCGCTGTGGCAGATATGTAAATACAGCGTTTACTTACCATTTCTCGTGCATTACGGTTCGAACACTCGAACACCTATACGGATTCTCCTGCATAGTGGCAGATATGTAAATACGGCGTTTGCTTACCATTTCTCGTGCATTACGGTTCGAACACTCGAACACCTATACGAATTCTCCTGTGCAGTGGCAGACATGTAAATACGGCGTTTACTTACCATTTCTTCTGCATTAGGGTTCGAACACTCGAACACCTATACGGATTCTCCAGCACAGTGGCAGATATGTAAATACGGTGTTTCATTGCCATTTCTCGTGCATTACGGTTCGAACACTCGAACACCGATACGGATTCTCCAGCCCAGTGGCAGATATGTAAATACGGCGTTTACTTACCATTCCTCGTGCATTACGGTTCGAACACTCGAACACCTATACGGATTCTCCTGCGCAGTGGCAGATATGTAAATAAGGCGTTTACTTACCATTTCTCACGCATTAGGGTTCGAACACTCGAACACCTATACGGATTCTCCTGCACAGAGGCAGATATGTAAATACAGCGTTTACTTGCAATTTCTCATGCATTGCGGTCCGAACGCTCGAACACCTAGACGGATTCTCCAGCACAGTGGCAGATATGTAAATACGGCGTTTACTTACCATTTCTCGTGCATTACGGTTCGAACACTCGAACACCTATACGGATTCTCCTGCGCAGTGGCAGATATGTAATACGGCGTTTACTTACCATTTCTCGTGCATTACGGTTCGAACACTCGAATACCTATACGGATTCTCCTGCGCAGTGGCAGATATGTAAATACGGCGTTTACTTACCATTTCTCGTGCATTACGGTTCGAACACTCGAACACCTATACAGATTCTCCAGCACAGTGGCAGATATGTAAATACGGCGTTTACTTACCATTTCTCGTGCATTACGGTTCGAGCACTCTAACACATATACGGATTCTCCTGCACAGTGGCAGATATGTAAATATGGCGTTTACTTACCATTTCTCACGCATTAGGGTTCGAACACTCGAACACCTATACGGATTCTCCTGCACAATGGCAGATATGTAAATACGGCATTTACTTGCAATTTCTCATGCATTAGGGTTCGAACACTCGAACACCTATATGGATTCTCCAGCATTGTGGCAGATATGTAAATACGGCGTTTACTTACCATTTCTTGCGCATTACGGTTCGAACACTCAAACACCTCTACGGATTCTCCTGCACAGTGGCAGATATGTAAATAAGGCGTTTACTTACCATTTCTCACGCATTAGGGTTCAAAGACTCAAACACCTTTACGGATTCTCCAGCACAGTGGCAGATATGTAAATACGGCGTTTACTTACCGTTTCTCGTGCATTACGGTTCGAACACTCGAACACCTATACGGATTCTCCTGCACAGTGGCAGATATGTAAATACGGCGTTTACTTACCATTTCTCGTGCATTATGGTTCGAACACTCGAACACCTATACGGATTCACCTGCACAGTGGCAGATATGTAAATACGGCGTTTACTTACCATTTCTCGTGCATTACGGTTCGAACACTCGAACACCTATACGGATTCTCCAGCACAGTGGCAGATATGTAAATATGTGGTTTACTTGCCATTTCTCACGCATTAGGGTTCGAATACTCGAACAGCTATACGGATTCTCCTGCACAGTGGCAGATATGTAAATACGGCGTTTACTTGCAATTTCTCATGCATTAGGGTTCGAACACTCGAACACATATACGGATTCTCCAGCACAGTGGCAGATATGTAAATACGGCGTTTACTTACCATTTCTCGTGCATTACGGTTCGAACACTCGAACACCTATACGGATTCTCCTGCACAGTGGCAGATATGTAAATACGGCGTTTACTTACCATTTCTCGTGCATTACGGTTCGAACACTCGAACAACTATACGGATTCTCCTGCGCAGTGGAAGATATGTAAATACGGCGTTTACTTACCATTTCTCGCGCATTACGGTTCGAACACTCGAACACCTAGACGGATTCTCCTGGATAGTGGCAGATATGTAAATACGTCATTTACTTACCATTTCTCGTGCATTACGGTTCGAACACTGGAACACCTATACGGATTCTCCTGCACAGTGGCAGATATGTAAATATGGCGTTTACTTACCATTTCTCACGCATTAGGGTTCGAACACTCGAACACCTATACGGATTCTCCTGCACAGTGGCAGATATGTAAATACGGCGTTTAGTTACCATTTCTCGTGCATTACGGTTCGAACATTCGAACACCTATACGGATTCTCCTGCACAGTGACAGATATGTAAATACGGCGTTTACTTACCATTTCTCATGCATTAGGGTTCAAACACTCGAACACCTATACGGATTTTCCTGCACAGTGGCAGACATGTAATATGGCGTTTACTTACCATTTCTCATGCATTAGGGTTCGAACACTCGAACACCTATACGGATTCTCCTACACAGTGGCAGATATGTAAATGTGGCGTTTACTTACCATTTCTCGTGCATTACGGTTCGAACACTCGAACACCTATACGGATTCTCCTACACAGTGGCAGATATGTAAATGCGGCGTTTACTTACCATTTCTCGTGCATTACGGTTCGAACACTCGAACACCTATACGGATTCTCCTGCACAGTGGCAGATATGTAAATATGGCGTTCACTTACCATTTCTCACGCATTAGGGTTCGAACACACGAACAACTATACGGATTCTCCAGCACAGTGGCAGATATGTAAATACAGCGTTTACTTGCAATTTCTCATGCATTACGGTCCGAAGACTCGAACACCTAAACGGATTCTCCAGCACAGTGGCAGATATGTAAATACGGCGTTTACTTACCATTTCTCGTGCATTACGGTTCGAACACTCGAACACCTATACGGATTCTCCAGCACAGTGGCAGATATGTAAATACGGCGTTTACTTACCATTTCTCGTGCACTACAGTTCGAACACTCTAACACCTATACGGATTCTCCTGCACAGTGGCAGATATGTAAATATGGCGTTTACTTACCATTTCTCACGCATTAGGGTTCGAACACTCGAACACCTATACGGATTCTCCTGCACAGTGGCAGATATGTAAATACAGCGTTTACTTGCAATTTCTCATGCATTGCGGTCCGAACACTCGAACACCTAGACGGATTCTCCAGCACAGTGGCAGATATGTAAATACGGCGTTTACTTACCATTTCTCATGCATTACGGTTCGAACACTCGAACACCTATACGGATTTTCCTGCGCAGTGGCAGATATGTAAATACGGCGTTTACTTACCATTTCTCGTGCATTACGGTTCGAACACTCGAACACCTATACGGATTCTCCAGCACAGTGGCAGATATGTAAATACGGCGTTTACTTACCATTTCTCGTGCATTACGGTTCGAGCACTCTAACATCTATACGGATTCTCCTGCACAGTGGCAGATATGTAAATATGGCGTTTACTTACCATTTCTCACGCATTAGGGTTCGAACACTCGAACACCTATACGGATTCTCCTGCACAATGGCAGATATGTAAATACGGCATTTACTTGCAATTTCTCATGCATTACGGTTCGAACACTCGAACACCTATACGGATTCTCCAGCACAGTGGCAGATATGTAAATATGTGGTTTACTTGCCATTTCTCACGCATTAGGGTTCGAATACTCGAACAGCTATACGGATTCTCCTGCACAGTGGCAGATATGTAAATACGGCGTTTACTTGCAATTTCTCATGCATTAGGGATCGAACACTCGAACACATATACGGATTCTCCAGCACAGTGGCAGATATGTAAATACGGCGTTGACTTACCATTTCTCGTGCATTACGGTTCGAACACTCGAACACCTATACGGATTCTCCTGTACAGTGGCAGATATGTAAATACGGCGTTGACTTACCATTTCTCGTGCATTACGGTTCGAACACTCGAACAACTATACGGATTCTCCTGCGTAGTGGAAGATATGTAAATACGGCGTTTACTTACCATTTCTCGCGCATTACGGTTCGAACACTCGAACACCTAGACGGATTCTCCTGGATATTGGCAGATATGTAAATACGTCGTTTACTTACCATTTCTCGTGCATTACGGTTCGAACACTCGAACACCTATACGGATTCTCCTGCACAGTGGCAGATATGTAAATATGGTGTTTACTTACTATTTCTCACGCATTAGGGTTCGAACACTCGAACACCTATACGGATTCTCCTGCACAGTGGCAGATATGTAAATACGGCGTTTACTTGTCATTTCTCGGGCATTACGGTTCGAACATTCGAACACCTATACGGATTCTCCTGCACAGTGACAGATATGTAAATACGGCGTTTACTTACCATTTCTCATGCATTAGGGTTCAAACACTTGAACACCTATAAGGATTCTCCTGCACAGTGGCAGACATGTAAATATGGCGTTTACTTACCATTTCTCATGCATTAGGGTTCGAACACTCGAACACCTATACGGATTCTCCTACACAGTGGCAGATATGTAAATGCGGCGTTTACTTACCATTTCTCGTGCATTACGGTTCGAACACTCGAACACCTATACGGATTCTCCTGCACAGTGGCAGATATGTAAATATGGCGTTCACTTACCATTTCTCACCCATTAGGGTTCGAACACACGAACAACTATACGGATTCTCCTGCACAGTGGCAGATATGTAAATACAGCGTTTACTTGCAATTTCTCATGCATTACGGTCCGAAGACTCGAACACCTAAACGGATTCTCCAGCACAGTGGCAGATATGTAAATACGACGTTTACTTACCATTTCTCGTGCATTACGGTTCGAACACTCGAACACCTATACGGATTCTCCAGCACAGTGGCAGATATGTAAATATGGCGTTTACTTACCATTTCTCGTGCATTACAGTTCGAACACTCTAACACCTATACGGATTCTCCTGCACAGTGGCAGATATGTAAATATGGCGTTTACTTACCATTTCTCACGCATTAGGGTTCGAACACTCGAACACCTATACGGATTCTCCTGCACAGTGGCAGATATGTAAATACAGCGTTTACTTGCAATTTCTCATGCATTGCGGTCCGAACACTCGAACACCTAGACGGATTCTCCAGCACAGTGGCAGATATGTAAATACGGCGTTTACTTACCATTTCTCGTGCATTACGGTTCGAACACTCGAACACCTATACGGATTCTCCTGCGCAGTGGCAGATATGTAAATACGGCGTTTACTTACCATTCCTCGTGCATTACGGTTCGAACACTCGAACACCTATACGGATTCTCCAGCACAGTGGCAGATATGTAAATATGGTGTTTACTTACCATTTCTCGTGCATTACGGTTCGAACACTCGAACACCTATACGGATTCTCCAGCACAGTGGCAGATATGTAAATACGGCGTTTACTTACCATTCGTCGTGCATTACGGTTCGAACACTCGAACACCCATACGGATTCTCCTACACAGTGGCAGATATGTAAATGCGGCGTTTACTTACCATTTCTCGTGCATTACGGTTCGAACACTCGAACACCTATACGGATTCTCCTGCACAGTGGCAGATATGTAAATATGGCGTTCACTTACCATTTCTCACGCATTAGGGTTCGAACACACGAACAACTATACGGATTCTCCTGCACAGTGGCAGATATGTAAATACAGCGTTTACTTGCAATTTCTCATGCATTACGGTCCGAAGACTCGAACACCTAAACGGATTCTCCAGCACAGTGGCAGATATGTAAATACGGCGTTTACTTACCATTTCTCGTGCATTACGGTTCGAACACTCGAACACCTATACGGATTCTCCAGCACAGTGGCAGATATGTAAATACGGCGTTTACTTACCATTTCTCGTGCACTACAGTTCGAACACTCTAACACCTATACGGATTCTCCTGCACAGTGGCAGATATGTAAATATGGCGTTTACTTACCATTTCTCACGCATTAGGGTTCGAACACTCGAACACCTATACGGATTCTCCTGCACAGTGGCAGATATGTAAATACAGCGTTTACTTGCAATTTCTCATGCATTGCGGTCCGAACACTCGAACACCTAGACGGATTCTCCAGCACAGTGGCAGATATGTAAATACGGCGTTTACTTACCATTTCTCATGCATTACGGTTCGAACACTCGAACACCTATACGGATTTTCCTGCGCAGTGGCAGATATGTAAATACGGCGTTTACTTACCATTTCTCGTGCATTACGGTTCGAACACTCGAACACCTATACGGATTCTCCAGCACAGTGGCAGATATGTAAATACGGCGTTTACTTACCATTTCTCGTGCATTACGGTTCGAGCACTCTAACATCTATACGGATTCTCCTGCACAGTGGCAGATATGTAAATATGGCGTTTACTTACCATTTCTCACGCATTAGGGTTCGAACACTCGAACACCTATACGGATTCTCCTGCACAATGGCAGATATGTAAATACGGCATTTACTTGCAATTTCTCATGCATTAGGGTTCGAACACTCGAACACCTATATGGATTCTCCAGCATAGTGGCAGATATGTAAATACGGCGTTTACTTACCATTTCTTGCGCATTACGGTTCGAACACTCAAACACCTCTACGGATTCTCCTGCAGAGTGGCAGATATGTAAATAAGGCGTTTACTTACCATTTCTCACGCATTAGGGTTCAAACACTCAAACACCTTTACGGATTCTCCAGCACAGTGGCAGATATGTAAATACGGCGTTTACTTACCATTTCTCGTGCATTACGGTTCGAACACTCGAACACCTGTACGGATTCTCCTGCACAGTGGCAGATATGTAAATACGGCGTTTACTTACCATTTCTCGTGCATTACGGTTCGAACACTCGAACACCTATACGGATTCACCTGCACTGTGGCAGATATGTAAATACGGCGTTTACTTACCATTTCTCGTGCATTACGGTTCGAACACTCGAACACCTATACGGATTCTCCAGCACAGTGGCAGATATGTAAATATGTGGTTTACTTGCCATTTCTCACGCATTAGGGTTCGAATACTCGAACAGCTATACGGATTCTCCTGCACAGTGGCAGATATGTAAATACGGCGTTTACTTGCTATTTCTCATGCATTAGGGATCGAACACTCGAACACATATACGGATTCTCCAGCACAGTGGCAGATATGTAAATACGGCGTTGACTTACCATTTCTCGTGCATTACGGTTCGAACACTCGAACACCTATACGGATTCTCCTGTACAGTGGCAGATATGTAAATACGGCGTTGACTTACCATTTCTCGTGCATTACGGTTCGAACACTCGAACAACTATACGGATTCTCCTGCGTAGTGGAAGATATGTAAATACGGCGTTTACTTACCATTTCTCGCGCATTACGGTTCGAACACTCGAACACCTAGACGGATTCTCCTGGATATTGGCAGATATGTAAATACGTCGTTTACTTACCATTTCTCGTGCATTACGGTTCGAACACTCGAACACCTATACGGATTCTCCTGCACAGTGGCAGATATGTAAATATGGTGTTTACTTACTATTTCTCACGCATTAGGGTTCGAACACTCGAACACCTATACGGATTCTCCTGCACAGTGGCAGATATGTAAATACGGCGTTTACTTGTCATTTCTCGGGCATTACGGTTCGAACATTCGAACACCTATACGGATTCTCCTGCACAGTGACAGATATGTAAATACGGCGTTTACTTACCATTTCTCATGCATTAGGGTTCAAACACTTGAACACCTATAAGGATTCTCCTGCACAGTGGCAGACATGTAAATATGGCGTTTACTTACCATTTCTCATGCATTAGGGTTCGAACACTCGAACACGTCTACGGATTCTCCTACACAGTGGCAGATATGTAAATGCGGCGTTTACTTACCATTTCTCGTGCATTACGGTTCGAACACTCGAACACCTATACGGATTCTCCTGCACAGTGGCAGATATGTAAATATGGCGTTTACTTACCATTTCTCACGCATTAGGGTTCGAACACTCGAACACCTATACGGATTCTCCTGCACAGTGGCAGATATGTAAATACAGCGTTTACTTGCAATTTCTCATGCATTGCGGTCCGAACACTCGAACACCTAGACGGATTCTCCAGCACAGTGGCAGATATGTAAATACGGCGTTTACTTACCATTTCTCGTGCATTACGGTTCGAACACTCGAACACCTATACGGATTCTCCTGCGCAGTGGCAGATATGTAAATACGGCGTTTACTTACCATTCCTCGTGCATTACGGTTCGAACACTCGAACACCTATACGGATTCTCCAGCACAGTGGCAGATATGTAAATATGGTGTTTACTTACCATTTCTCGTGCATTACGGTTCGAACACTCGAACACCTATACGGATTCTCCAAGCACAGTGGCAGATATGTAAATACGGCGTTTACTTACCATTCGTCGTGCATTACGGTTCGAACACTCGAACACCCATACGGATTCTCCTACACAGTGGCAGATATGTAAATGCGGCGTTTACTTACCATTTCTCGTGCATTACGGTTCGAACACTCGAACACCTATACGGATTCTCCTGCACAGTGGCAGATATGTAAATATGGCGTTCACTTACCATTTCTCACGCATTAGGGTTCGAACACACGAACAACTATACGGATTCTCCTGCACAGTGGCAGATATGTAAATACAGCGTTTACTTGCAATTTCTCATGCATTACGGTCCGAAGACTCGAACACCTAAACGGATTCTCCAGCACAGTGGCAGATATGTAAATACGGCGTTTACTTACCATTTCTCGTGCATTACGGTTCGAACACTCGAACACCTATACGGATTCTCCAGCACAGTGGCAGATATGTAAATACGGCGTTTACTTACCATTTCTCGTGCACTACAGTTCGAACACTCTAACACCTATACGGATTCTCCTGCACAGTGGCAGATATGTAAATATGGCGTTTACTTACCATTTCTCACGCATTAGGGTTCGAACACTCGAACACCTATACGGATTCTCCTGCACAGTGGCAGATATGTAAATACAGCGTTTACTTGCAATTTCTCATGCATTGCGGTCCGAACACTCGAACACCTAGACGGATTCTCCAGCACAGTGGCAGATATGTAAATACGGCGTTTACTTACCATTTCTCATGCATTACGGTTCGAACACTCGAACACCTATACGGATTTTCCTGCGCAGTGGCAGATATGTAAATACGGCGTTTACTTACCATTTCTCGTGCATTACGGTTCGAACACTCGAACACCTACACGGATTCTCCAGCACAGTGGCAGATATGTAAATACGGCGTTTACTTACCATTTCTCGTGCATTACGGTTCGAGCACTCTAACATCTATACGGATTCTCCTGCACAGTGGCAGATATGTAAATATGGCGTTTACTTACCATTTCTCACGCATTAGGGTTCGAACACTCGAACACCTATACGGATTCTCCTGCACAATGGCAGATATGTAAATACGGCATTTACTTGCAATTTCTCATGCATTAGGGTTCGAACACTCGAACACCTATATGGATTCTCCAGCATAGTGGCAGATATGTAAATACGGCGTTTACTTACCATTTCTTGCGCATTACGGTTCGAACACTCAAACACCTCTACGGATTCTCCTGCACAGTGGCAGATATGTAAATAAGGCGTTTACTTACCATTTCTCACGCATTAGGGTTCAAACACTCAAACACCTTTACGGATTCTCCAGCACAGTGGCAGATATGTAAATACGGTGTTTACTTACCATTTCTCGTGCATTACGGTTCGAACACTCGAACACCTGTACGGATTCTCCTGCACAGTGGCAGATATGTAAATACGGCGTTTACTTACCATTTCTCGTGCATTACGGTTCGAACACTCGAACACCTATACGGATTCACCTGCACTGTGGCAGATATGTAAATACGGCGTTTACTTACCATTTCTCGTGCATTACGGTTCGAACACTCGAACACCTATACGGATTCTCCAGCACAGTGGCAGATATGTAAATATGTGGTTTACTTGCCATTTCTCACGCATTAGGGTTCGAATACTCGAACAGCTATACGGATTCTCCTGCACAGTGGCAGATATGTAAATACGGCGTTTACTTGCTATTTCTCATGCATTAGGGATCGAACACTCGAACACATATACGGATTCTCCAGCACAGTGGCAGATATGTAAATACGGCGTTGACTTACCATTTCTCGTGCATTACGGTTCGAACACTCGAACACCTATACGGATTCTCCTGTACAGTGGCAGATATGTAAATACGGCGTTGACTTACCATTTCTCGTGCATTACGGTTCGAACACTCGAACAACTATACGGATTCTCCTGCGTAGTGGAAGATATGTAAATACGGCGTTTACTTACCATTTCTCGCGCATTACGGTTCGAACACTCGAACACCTAGACGGATTCTCCTGGATATTGGCAGATATGTAAATACGTCGTTTACTTACCATTTCTCGTGCATTACGGTTCGAACACTCGAACACCTATACGGATTCTCCTGCACAGTGGCAGATATGTAAATATGGTGTTTACTTACTATTTCTCACGCATTAGGGTTCGAACACTCGAACACCTATACGGATTCTCCTGCACAGTGGCAGATATGTAAATACGGCGTTTACTTGTCATATCTCGGGCATTACGGTTCGAACATTCGAACACCTATACGGATTCTCCTGCACAGTGACAGATATGTAAATACGGCGTTTACTTACCATTTCTCATGCATTAGGGTTCAAACACTTGAACACCTATAAGGATTCTCCTGCACAGTGGCAGACATGTAAATATGGCGTTTACTTACCATTTCTCATGCATTAGGGTTCGAACACTCGAACACGTCTACGGATTCTCCTACACAGTGGCAGATATGTAAATGCGGCGTTTACTTACCATTTCTCGTGCATTACGGTTCGAACACTCGAACACCTATACGGATTCTCCTGCACAGTGGCAGATATGTAAATATGGCGTTCACTTACCATTTCTCACCCATTAGGGTTCGAACACACGAACAACTATACGGATTCTCCTGCACAGTGGCAGATATGTAAATACAGCGTTTACTTGCAATTTCTCATGCATTACGGTCCGAAGACTCGAACACCTAAACGGATTCTCCAGCACAGTGGCAGATATGTAAATACGACGTTTACTTACCATTTCTCGTGCATTACGGTTCGAACACTCGAACACCTATACGGATTCTCCAGCACAGTGGCAGATATGTAAATATGGCGTTTACTTACCATTTCTCGTGCATTACAGTTCGAACACTCTAACACCTATACGGATTCTCCTGCACAGTGGCAGATATGTAAATATGGCGTTTACTTACCATTTCTCACGCATTAGGGTTCGAACACTCGAACACCTATACGGATTCTCCTGCACAGTGGCAGATATGTAAATACAGCGTTTACTTGCAATTTCTCATGCATTGCGGTCCGAACACTCGAACACCTAGACGGATTCTCCAGCACAGTGGCAGATATGTAAATACGGCGTTTACTTACCATTTCTCGTGCATTACGGTTCGAACACTCGAACACCTATACGGATTCTCCTGCGCAGTGGCAGATATGTAAATACGGCGTTTACTTACCATTCCTCGTGCATTACGGTTCGAACACTCGAACACCTATACGGATTCTCCAGCACAGTGGCAGATATGTAAATATGGTGTTTACTTACCATTTCTCGTGCATTACGGTTCGAACACTCGAACACCTATACGGATTCTCCAGCACAGTGGCAGATATGTAAATACGGCGTTTACTTACCATTCGTCGTGCATTACGGTTCGAACACTCGAACACCTATACGGATTCTCCTGCACAGTGGCAGATATGTAAATATGGCGTTTACTTACCATTTCTCACGCATTTGGGTTCGAACACTCGAACACCTATACGGATTCTCCTACACAGTGGCAGATATGTAAATACGGCGTTTACTTACCATTTCTCGTGCATTACGGTTCGAACACTGTAACACCTATACGGATTGTCTTGCACAGTGGCAGATATGTAAATACGGCGTTTACTTACCATTTCTCGTGCATTACGGTTCGAACACTCGAACACCTATACGGATTCTCCTGCACAGTGGCAGATATGTAAATATGGCGTTTACTTACCATTTCTCGTGCATTACGGTTCGAACACTCGAACACCTATACGGATTCTCCTGCACAGTGGCAGACTTGTAAATATGGCGTTTACTTACCATTTCTCACGGATCAGGGTTCGAACACTCGAACACCTATACAGATTCTCCTGCACAGTGGCAGATATGTAAATACGGCGTTTACTTGCAATTTCTCATGCATTAGGGTTCGAACACTCGAACACCTACACGGATTTTCCTGCGCAGTGGCAGATATGTAAATACAGCGTTTACTTACCATTTCTCGTGCATTACGGTTCGAACACTCGAACACCTATACGGATTCTCCTGCATAGTGGCAGATATGTAAATACGGCGTTTACTTACCATTTCTCGTGCATTACGGTTCGAACACTCGAACACCTATACGAATTCTCCTGCGCAGTGGCAGACATGTAAATACGGCGTTTACTTACCATTTCTTCTGCATTAGGGTTCGAACACTCGAACACCTATACGGATTCTCCAGCACAGTGGCAGATATGTAAATACGGTGTTTACTTGCCATTTCTCGTGCATTACGGTTCGAACACTCGAACACCTATACGGATTCTCCTGCGCAGTGGCAGATATGTAAATACGGCGTTTACTTACCATTCCTCGTGCATTACGGTTCGAACACTCGAACACCTATACGGATTCTCCTGCGCAGTGGCAGATATGTAAATACGGCGTTTACTTACCATTCCTCGTGCATTACGGTTCGAACACTCGAACACCTATACGGATTCTCCAGCACAGTGGCAGATATGTAAATACGGCGTTTACTTACCATTTCTCGTGCATTACGGTTCGAACACTCGAACACCTATACGGATTCTCCAGCACAGTGGCAGATATGTAAATACGGCGTTTAATTACCATTCCTCGGGCATTACGGTTCGAACACTCGAACACCTATACGGATTCTGCTGCGCAGTGGCAGATATGTAAATACGGCGTTTACTTACCATTCCTCGTGCATTACGGTTCGAACACTCGAACACCTATACGGATTCTCCAGCACAGTGGCAGATATGTAAATACGGCGTTTACTTACCATTTCTCGTGCATTACGGTTCGAACACTCGAACACCTATACGGATTCTCCTGCACAGTGGCAGATATGTAAATATGGTGTTTACTTACCATTTCTCACGCATTAGGGTTCGAACACTCGAACACCTATACGGATTCTCCTGCACAGTGGCAGATATGTAAATACGGCGTTTACTTGTCATTTCTCGGGCATTACGGTTCGAACATTCGAACACCTATACGGATTCTCCTGCACAGTGACAGATATGTAAATACGGCGTTTACTTACCATTTCTCATGCATTAGGGTTCAAACACTTGAACACCTATAAGGATTCTCCTGCAAAGTGGCAGACATGTAAATATGGCGTTTACTTACCATTTCTCATGCATTAGGGTTCGAACACACGAACACCTATACGGATTCTCCTACACAGTGGCAGATATGTAAATGCGGCGTTTACTTACCATTTCTCGTGCATTACGGTTCGAACACTCGAACACCTATACGGATTCTCCTGCACAGTGGCAGATATGTAAATATGGCGTTCACTTACCATTTCTCACCCATTAGGGTTCGAACACACGAACAACTATACGGATTCTCCTGCACAGTGGCAGATATGTAAATACAGCGTTTACTTGCAATTTCTCATGCATTACGGTCCGAAGACTCGAACACCTAAACGGATTCTCCAGCACAGTGGCAGATATGTAAATACGGCGTTTACTTACCATTTCTCGTGCATTACGGTTCGAACACTCGAACACCTATACGGATTCTCCAGCACAGTGGCAGATATGTAAATATGGCGTTTACTTACCATTTCTCGTGCATTACAGTTCGAACACTCTAACACCTATACGGATTCTCCTGCACAGTGGCAGATATGTAAATATGGCGTTTACTTACCATTTCTCACGCATTAGGGTTCGAACACTCGAACACCTATACGGATTCTCCTGCACAGTGGCAGATATGTAAATACAGCGTTTACTTGCAATTTCTCATGCATTGCGGTCCGAACACTCGAACACCTAGACGGATTCTCCAGCACAGTGGCAGATATGTAAATACGGCGTTTACTTACCATTTCTCATGCATTACGGTTCGAACACTCGAACACCTATACGGATTCTCCTGCGCAGTGGCAGATATGTAAATACGGCGTTTACTTACCATTCCTCGTGCATTGCGGTTCGAACACTCGAACACCTATACGGATTCTCCAGCACAGTGGCAGATATGTAAATATGGTGTTTACTTACCATTTCTCGTGCATTACGGTTCGAACACTCGAACACCTATACGGATTCTCCAGCACAGTGGCAGATATGTAAATACGGCGTTTACTTACCATTCGTCGTGCATTACGGTTCGAACACTCGAACACCTATACGGATTCTCCTGCACAGTGGCAGATATGTAAATATGGCGTTTACTTACCATTTCTCACGCATTAGGGTTCGAACACTCGAACACCTATACGGATTCTCCTACACAGTGGCAGATATGTAAATACGGCATTTACTTACCATTTCTCGTGCATTACGGTTCGAACACTGTAACACCTATTCGGATTGTCTTGCACAGTGGCAGATATGTAAATACGGCGTTTACTTACCATTTCTCGTGCATTACGGTTCGAACACTCGAACACCTATACGGATTCTCCTGCACAGTGGCAGATATGTAAATATGGCGTTTACTTACCATTTCTCGTGCATTACGGTTCGAACACTCGAACACCTATACGGATTCTCCTGCACAGTGGCAGATATGTAAATACGGCGTTTACTTACCATTTCTCGTGCATTACGGTTCGAACACTCGAACACCTATACGGATTCTCCAGCACAGTGGCAGATATGTAAATACGGCGTTTAATTACCATTCCTCTAGCATTACGGTTCGAACACTCGAACACCTATACGGATTCTCCTGCGCAGTGGCAGATATGTAAATACGGCGTTTACTTACCATTCCTCGTGCATTACGGTTCGAACACTCGAACACCTATACGGATTCTCCAGCACAGTGGCAGATATGTAAATACGGCGTTTACTTACCATTTCTCGTGCATTACGGTTCGAACACTCGAACACCTTTACGGATTCTCCTGCACAGTGGCAGATATGTAAATATGGTGTTTACTTACCATTTCTCACGCATTAGGGTTCGAACACTCGAACACCTATACGGATTCTCCTGCACAGTGGCAGATATGTAAATACGGCGTTTACTTGTCATTTCTCGGGCATTACGGTTCGAACATTCGAACACCTATACGGATTCTCCTGCACAGTGACAGATATGTAAATACGGCGTTTACTTACCATTTCTCATGCATTAGGGTTCAAACACTTGAACACCTATAAGGATTCTCCTGCAAAGTGGCAGACATGTAAATATGGCGTTTACTTACCATTTCTCATGCATTAGGGTTCGAACACACGAACACCTATACGGATTCTCCTACACAGTGGCAGATATGTAAATGCAGCGTTTACTTACCATTTCTCGTGCATTACGGTTCGAACACTCGAACACCTATACGGATTCTCCTGCACAGTGGCAGATATGTAAATATGGCGTTCACTTACCATTTCTCTCCCATTAGGGTTCGAACACACGAACAACTATACGGATTCTCCTGCACAGTGGCAGATATGTAAATACAGCGTTTACTTGCAATTTCTCATGCATTACGGTCCGAAGACTCGAACACCTAAACGGATTCTCCAGCACAGTGGCAGATATGTAAATACGGCGTTTACTTACCATTTCTCGTGCATTACGGTTAGAACACTCGAACACCTATACGGATTCTCCAGCACAGTGGCAGATATGTAAATATGGCGTTTACTTACCATTTCTCGTGCATTACAGTTCGAACACTCTAACACCTATACGGATTCTCCTGCACAGTGGCAGATATGTAAATATGGCGTTTACTTACCATTTCTCACGCATTAGGGTTCGAACACTCGAACACCTATACGGATTCTCCTGCACAGTGGCAGATATGTAAATACAGCGTTTACTTGCAATTTCTCATGCATTGCGGTCCGAACACTCGAACACCTAGACGGATTCTCCAGCACAGTGGCAGATATGTAAATACGGCGTTTACTTACCATTTCTCATGCATTACGGTTCGAACACTCGAACACCTATACGGATTCTCCTGCGCAGTGGCAGATATGTAAATACGGCGTTTACTTACCATTCCTCGTGCATTGCGGTTCGAACACTCGAACACCTATACGGATTCTCCAGCACAGTGGCAGATATGTAAATATGGTGTTTACTTACCATTTCTCGTGCATTACGGTTCGAACACTCGAACACCTATACGGATTCTCCAGCACAGTGGCAGATATGTAAATTCGGCGTTTACTTACCATTCGTCGTGCATTACGGTTCGAACACTCGAACACCTATACGGATTCTCCTGCACAGTGGCAGATATGTAAATATGGCGTTTACTTACCATTTCTCACGCATTAGGGTTCGAACACTCGAACACCTATACGGATTCTCCTACACAGTGGCAGATATGTAAATACGGCATTTACTTACCATTTCTCGTGCATTGCGGTTCGAACACTGTAACACCTATACGGATTGTCTTGCACAGTGGCAGATATGTAAATACGGCGTTTACTTACCATTTCTCGTGCATTACGGTTCGAACACTCGAACACCTATACGGATTCTCCTGCACAGTGGCAGATATGTAAATATGGCGTTTACTTACCATTTCTCGTGCATTACGGTTCGAACACTCGAACACCTATACGGATTCTCCTGCACAGTGGCAGACTTGTAAATATGGCGTTTACTTACCATTTCTCACGGATCAGGGTTCGAACACTCGAACACCTATACAGATTCTCCTGCACAGTGGCAGATATGTAAATACGGCGTTTACTTGCAATTTCTCATGCATTAGGGTTCGAACACTCGAACACCTACACGGATTTTCCTGCGCAGTGGCAGATATGTAAATACAGCGTTTACTTACCATTTCTCGTGCATTACGGTTCGAACACTCGAACACCTATACGGATTCTCCTGCATAGTGGCAGATATGTAAATACGGCGTTTACTTGTCATTTCTCGGGCATTACGGTTCGAACATTCGAACACCTATACGGATTCTCCTGCACAGTGGCAGATATGTAAATATGGCGTTCACTTACCATTTCTCACCCATTAGGGTTCGAACACACGAACAACTATACGGATTGGCCTGCACAGTGGCAGATATGTAAATACAGCGTTTACTTGCAATTTCTCATGCATTACGGTCCGAAGACTCGAACACCTAAACGGATTCTCCAGCACAGTGGCAGATATGTAAATACGGCGTTTACTTACCATTTCTCGTGCATTACGGTTCGAACACTCGAACACCTTTACGGATTCTCCAGCACAGTGGCAGATATGTAAATATGGCGTTTACTTACCATTTCTCGTGCATTACAGTTCGAACACTCTAACACCTATACGGATTCTCCTGCACAGTGGCAGATATGTAAATATGGCGTTTACTTACCATTTCTCACGCATTAGGGTTCGAACACTCGAACACCTATACGGATTCTCCTGCACAGTGGCAGATATGTAAATACAGCGTTTACTTGCAATTTCTCATGCATTGCGGTCCGAACACTCGAACACCTAGACGGATTCTCCAGCACAGTGGCAGATATGTAAATACGGCGTTTACTTACCATTTCTCGTGCATTACGGTTCGAACACTCGAACACCTATACGGATTCTCCTGCGCAGTGGCAGATATGTAAATACGGCGTTTACTTACCATTCCTCGTGCATTACGGTTCGAACACTCGAACACCTATACGGATTCTCCAGCACAGTGGCAGATATGTAAATATGGTGTTTACTTACCATTTCTCGTGCATTACGGTTCGAACACTCGAACACCTATACGGATTCTCCAGCACAGTGGCAGATATGTAAATACGGCGTTTACTTACCATTCGTCGTGCATTACGGTTCGAACACTCGAACACCTATACGGATTCTCCTGCACAGTGGCAGATATGTAAATATGGCGTTTACTTACCATTTCTCACGCATTAGGGTTCGAACACTCGAACACCTATACGGATTCTCCTACACAGTGGCAGATATGTAAATACGGCGTTTACTTACCATTTCTCGTGCATTACGGTTCGAACACTGTAACACCTATACGGATTGTCTTGCACAGTGGCAGATATGTAAATACGGCGTTTACTTACCATTTCTCGTGCATTACGGTTCGAACACTCGAACACCTATACGGATTCTCCTGCACAGTGGCAGATATGTAAATATGGCGTTTACTTACCATTTCTCGTGCATTACTGTTCGAACACTCGAACACCTATACGGATTCTCCTGCACAGTGGCAGACTTGTAAATATGGCGTTTACTTACCATTTCTCACGGATCAGGGTTCGAACACTCGAACACCTATACAGATTCTCCTGCACAGTGGCAGATATGTAAATACGGCGTTTACTTGCAATTTCTCATGCATTAGGGTTCGAACACTCGAACACCTACACGGATTTTCCTGCGCAGTGGCAGATATGTAAATACAGCGTTTACTTACCATTTCTCGTGCATTACGGTTCGAACACTCGAACACCTATACGGATTCTCCTGCATAGTGGCAGATATGTAAATACGGCGTTTACTTGTCATTTCTCGGGCATTACGGTTCGAACATTCGAACACCTATACGGATTCTCCTGCACAGTGACAGATATGTAAATACGGCGTTTACTTACCATTTCTCATGCATTAGGGTTCAAACACTTGAACACCTATAAGGATTCTCCTGCACAGTGGCAGACATGTAAATATGGCGTTTACTTACCATTTCTCATGCATTAGGGTTCGAACACTCGAACACCTATACGGATTCTCCTACACAGTGGCAGATATGTAAATGCGGCGTTTACTTACCATTTCTCGTGCATTACGGTTCGAACACTCGAACACCTATACGGATTCTCCTGCACAGTGGCAGATATGTAAATATGGCGTTCACTTACCATTTCTCACCCATTAGGGTTCGAACACACGAACAACTATACGGATTCTCCTGCACAGTGGCAGATATGTAAATACAGCGTTTACTTGCAATTTCTCATGCATTACGGTCCGAAGACTCGAACACCTAAACGGATTCTCCAGCACAGTGGCAGATATGTAAATACGGCGTTTACTTACCATTTCTCGTGCATTACGGTTCGAACACTCAAACACCTGTACGGATTCTCCAGCACAGTGGCAGATATGTAAATATGGCGTTTACTTACCATTTCTCGTGCATTACAGTTCGAACACTCTAACACCTATACGGATTCTCCTGCACAGTGGCAGATATGTAAATATGGCGTTTACTTACCATTTCTCACGCATTAGGGTTCGAACACTCGAACACCTATACGGATTCTCCTGCACAGTGGCAGATATGTAAATACAGCGTTTACTTGCAATTTCTCATGCATTGCGGTCCGAACACTCGAACACCTAGACGGATTCTCCAGCACAGTGGCAGATATGTAAATACGGCGTTTACTTACCATTTCTCGTGCATTACGGTTCGAACACTCGAACACCTATACGGATTCTCCTGCGCAGTGGCAGATATGTAAATACGGCGTTTACTTACCATTCCTCGTGCATTACGGTTCGAACACTCGAACACCTATACGGATTCTCCAGCTCAGTGGCAGATATGTAAATACGGCGTTTACTTACCATTTCTCGTGCATTACGGTTCGAACACTCGAACACCTATACGGATTCTCCAGCACAGTCGCAGATATGTAAATACGGCGTTTAATTACCATTCCTCGTGCATTACGGTTCGAACACTCGAACACCTATACGGATTCTCCTGCGCAGTGGCAGATATGTAAATACGGCGTTTACTTACCATTCCTCGTGCATTACGGTTCGAACACTCGAACACCTATACGGATTCTCCTGCACAGTGGCAGATATGTAAATATGGTGTTTACTTACCATTTCTCGTGCATTACGGTTCGAACACTCGAACACCTATACGGATTCTCCAGCACAGTGGCAGATATGTAAATACGGCGTTTACTTACCATTCGTCGTGCATTACGGTTCGAACACTCGAACACCTATACGGATTCTCCTGCGCAGTGGCAGATATGTAAATACGGCGTTTACTTACCATTCCTCGTGCATTACGGTTCGAACACTCGAACACCTATACGGATTCTCCAGCACAGTGGCAGATATGTAAATATGGTGTTTACTTACCATTTCTCGTGCATTACGGTTCGAACACTCGAACACCTATACGGATTCTCCAGCACAGTGGCAGATATGTAAATACGGCGTTTACTTACCATTCGTCGTGCATTACGGTTCGAACACTCGAACACCTATACGGATTCTCCTGCACAGTGGCAGATATGTAAATATGGCGTTTACTTACCATTTCTCACGCATTATGGTTCGAACACTCGAACACCTATACGGATTCTCCTACACAGTGGCAGATATGTAAATACGGCGTTTACTTACCATTTCTCGTGCATTACGGTTCGAACACTGTAACACCTATACGGATTGTCCTGCACAGTGGCAGATATGTAAATACGGCGTTTACTTACCATTTCTCGTGCATTACGGTTCGAACACTCGAACACCTATACGGATTCTCCTACACAGTGGCAGATATGTAAATATGGCGTTTACTTACCATTTCTCGTGCATTACGGTTCGAACACTCGAACACCTATACGGATTCTCCTGCACAGTGGCAGACTTGTAAATATGGCGTTTACTTACCATTTCTCACCGATCAGGGTTCGAACACTCGAACACCTATGCAGATTCTCCTGCACAGTGGCAGATATGTAAATACGGCGTTTACTTGCAATTTCTCATGCATTAGGGTTCGAACACTCGAACACCTACACGGATTTTCCTGCGCAGTGGCAGATATGTAAATACAGCGTTTACTTACCATTTCTCGTGCATTACGGTTCGAACACTCGAACACCTATACGGATTCTCCTGCATAGTGGCAGATATGTAAATACGGCGTTTACTTACCATTTCTCGTGCATTACGGTTCGAACACTCGAACACCTATACAAATTCTCCTGCGCAGTGGCAGACATGTAAATACGGCGTTTACTTACCATTTCTTCTGCATTAGGGTTCGAACACTCGAACACCAATACGGATTCTCCAGCACAGTGGCAGATATGTAAATACGGTGTTTACTTGCCATTTCTCGTGCATTACGGTTCGAACACTCGAACACCTATACGGATTCTCCTGCGCAGTGGCAGATATGTAAATACGGCGTTTACTTACCATTTCTCGTGCATTACGGTTCGAACACTCGAACACCTATACGAATTCTCCTGCGCAGTGGCAGATATGTAAATACGGCGTTTACTTACCATTCCTCGTGCATTACGGTTCGAACACTCGAACACCTATACGGATTCTCCAGCACAGTGGCAGATATGTAAATACGGCGTTTACTTACCATTTCTCGTGCATTACGGTTCGAACACTCGAACACCTATACGGATTCTCCAGCACAGTCGCAGATATGTAAATACGGCGTTTAATTACCATTCCTCGTGCATTACGGTTCGAACACTCGAACACCTATACGGATTCTCCTGCGCAGTGGCAGATATGTAAATACGGCGTTTACTTACCATTCCTCGTGCATTACGGTTCGAACACTCGAACACCTATACGGATTCTCCAGCACAGTGGCAGATATGTAAATACGGCGTTTACTTACCATTTCTCGTGCATTACGGTTCGAACACTCGAACACCTATACGGATTCTCCAGCACAGTGGCAGATATGTAAATACGGCGTTTACTTACCATTCGTCGTGCATTACGGTTCGAACACTCTAACACCTATCCGGATTCTCCAGCACAGTGGCAGATATGTAAATATGGGGTTTACTTGCCATTTCTCACGCATTAGGGTTCGAATACTCGAACACCTATACGGATTCTCCTGCACAGTGGCAGATATGTAAATATGGGGTTTACTTGCCATTTCTCACGCATTAGGGTTCGAACACTCGAACACCTATACGGATTCTCCAGCACAGTGGCAGATATGTAAATATGGCGTTTACTTACCATTTCTCGTGCATTACAGTTCGAACACTCTAACACCTATACGGATTCTCCTGCACAGTGGCAGATATGTAAATATGGCGTTTACTTACCATTTCTCACGCATTAGGGTTCGAACACTCGAACACCTATACGGATTCTCCTGCACAGTGGCAGATATGTAAATACAGCGTTTACTTGCAATTTCTCATGCATTGCGGTCCGAACACTCGAACACCTAGACGGATTCTCTAGCACAGTGGCAGATATGTAAATACGGCGTTTACTTACCATTTCTCGTGCATTACGGTTCGAACACTCGAACACCTATACGGATTCTCCTGCGCAGTGGCAGATATGTAAATACGGTGTTTACTTACCATTCCTCGTGCATTACGGTTCGAACACTCGAACACCTATACGGATTCTCCAGCACAGTGGCAGATATGTAAATATGGTGTTTACTTACCATTTCTCGTGCATTACGGTTCGAACACTCGAACACCTATACGGATTCTCCAGCACAGTGGCAGATATGTAAATACGGCGTTTACTTACCATTCCTCGTGCATTACGGTTCGAACACTCGAACACCTATACGGATTCTCCAGCACAGTGGCAGATATGTAAATACGGCGTTTACTTACCATTTCTCGTGCATTACGGTTCGAACACTCGAACACCTATACGGATTCTCCAGCACAGTGGCAGATATGTAAATACGGCGTTTACTTACCATTTCTCGTGCATTACGGTTCGAACACTCGAACACCTATACGGATTCTCCAGCACAGTGGCAGATATGTAAATATGGCGTTTACTTACCATTTCTCGTGCATTACAGTTCGAACACTCTAACACCTATACGGATTCTCCTGCACAGTGGCAGATATGTAAATATGGCGTTTACTTACCATTTCTCACGCATTAGGGTTCGAACACTCGAACACCTATACGGATTCTCCTGCACAGTGGCAGATATGTAAATACAGCGTTTACTTGCAATTTCTCATGCATTGCGGTCCGAACACTCGAACACCTAGACGGATTCTCCAGCACAGTGGCAGATATGTAAATACGGCGTTTACTTACCATTTCTCGTGCATTACGGTTCGAACACTCGAACACCTATACGGATTCTCCTGCGCAGTGGCAGATATGTAAACACGGCGTTTACTTACCATTCCTCGTGCATTACGGTTCAAACACTCGAACACCTATACGGATTCTCCAGCACAGTGGCAGATATGTAAATACGGCGTTTACTTACCATTTCTCGTGCATTACGGTTCGAACACTCGAGCACCTATACGGATTCTCCAGCACAGTCGCAGATATGTAAATACGGCGTTTAATTACCATTCCTCGTGCATTACGGTTCGAACACTCGAACACCTATACGGATTCTCCTGCATAGTGGCAGATATGTAAATACGGCGTTTACTTACCATTTCTCGTGCATTACGGTTCGAACACTCGAACACCTATACAAATTCTCCTGCGCAGTGGCAGACATGTAAATACGGCGTTTACTTACCATTTCTTCTGCATTAGGGTTCGAACACTCGAACACCAATACGGATTCTCCAGCACAGTGGCAGATATGTAAATACGGTGTTTACTTGCCATTTCTCGTGCATTACGGTTCGAACACTCGAACACCTATACGGATTCTCCTGCGCAGTGGCAGATATGTAAATACGGCGTTTACTTACCATTTCTCGTGCATTACGGTTCGAACACTCGAACACCTATACGAATTCTCCTGCGCAGTGGCAGATATGTAAATACGGCGTTTACTTACCATTCCTCGTGCATTACGGTTCGAACACTCGAACACCTATACGGATTCTCCAGCACAGTGGCAGATATGTAAATACGGCGTTTACTTACCATTTCTCGTGCATTACGGTTCGAACACTCGAACACCTATACGGATTCTCCAGCACAGTCGCAGATATGTAAATACGGCGTTTAATTACCATTCCTCGTGCATTACGGTTCGAACACTCGAACACCTATACGGATTCTCCTGCGCAGTGGCAGATATGTAAATACGGCGTTTACTTACCATTCCTCGTGCATTACGGTTCGAACACTCGAACACCTATACGGATTCTCCAGCACAGTGGCAGATATGTAAATACGGCGTTTACTTACCATTTCTCGTGCATTACGGTTCGAACACTCGAACACCTATACGGATTCTCCAGCACAGTGGCAGATATGTAAATACGGCGTTTACTTACCATTCGTCGTGCATTACGGTTCGAACACTCTAACACCTATCCGGATTCTCCAGCACAGTGGCAGATATGTAAATATGGGGTTTACTTGCCATTTCTCACGCATTAGGGTTAGAATACTCGAACACCTATACGGATTCTCCTGCACAGTGGCAGATATGTAAATATGGGGTTTACTTGCCATTTCTCACGCATTAGGGTTCGAACACTCGAACACCTATACGGATTCTCCAGCACAGTGGCAGATATGTAAATATGGCGTTTACTTACCATTTCTCGTGCATTACAGTTCGAACACTCTAACACCTATACGGATTCTCCTGCACAGTGGCAGATATGTAAATATGGCGTTTACTTACCATTTCTCACGCATTAGGGTTCGAACACTCGAACACCTATACGGATTCTCCTGCACAGTGGCAGATATGTAAATACAGCGTTTACTTGCAATTTCTCATGCATTGCGGTCCGAACACTCGAACACCTAGACGGATTCTCTAGCACAGTGGCAGATATGTAAATACGGCGTTTACTTACCATTTCTCGTGCATTACGGTTCGAACACTCGAACACCTATACGGATTCTCCTGCGCAGTGGCAGATATGTAAATACGGTGTTTACTTACCATTCCTCGTGCATTACGGTTCGAACACTCGAACACCTATACGGATTCTCCAGCACAGTGGCAGATATGTAAATATGGTGTTTACTTACCATTTCTCGTGCATTACGGTTCGAACACTCGAACACCTATACGGATTCTCCAGCACAGTGGCAGATATGTAAATACGGCGTTTACTTACCATTCCTCGTGCATTACGGTTCGAACACTCGAACACCTATACGGATTCTCCAGCACAGTGGCAGATATGTAAATACGGCGTTTACTTACCATTTCTCGTGCATTACGGTTCGAACACTCGAACACCTATACGGATTCTCCAGCACAGTGGCAGATATGTAAATACGGCGTTTACTTACCATTTCTCGTGCATTACGGTTCGAACACTCGAACACCTATACGGATTCTCCAGCACAGTGGCAGATATGTAAATATGGCGTTTACTTACCATTTCTCGTGCATTACAGTTCGAACACTCTAACACCTATACGGATTCTCCTGCACAGTGGCAGATATGTAAATATGGCGTTTACTTACCATTTCTCACGCATTAGGGTTCGAACACTCGAACACCTATACGGATTCTCCTGCACAGTGGCAGATATGTAAATACAGCGTTTACTTGCAATTTCTCATGCATTGCGGTCCGAACACTCGAACACCTAGACGGATTCTCCAGCACAGTGGCAGATATGTAAATACGGCGTTTACTTACCATTTCTCGTGCATTACGGTTCGAACACTCGAACACCTATACGGATTCTCCTGCGCAGTGGCAGATATGTAAACACGGCGTTTACTTACCATTCCTCGTGCATTACGGTTCAAACACTCGAACACCTATACGGATTCTCCAGCACAGTGGCAGATATGTAAATACGGCGTTTACTTACCATTTCTCGTGCATTACGGTTCGAACACTCGAGCACCTATACGGATTCTCCAGCACAGTCGCAGATATGTAAATACGGCGTTTAATTACCATTCCTCGTGCATTACGGTTCGAACACTCGAACACCTATACGGATTCTCCTGCGCAGTGGCAGATATGTAAATACGGCGTTTACTTACCATTCCTCGTGCATTACGGTTCGAACACTCGAACACCTATACGGATTCTCCAGTACAGTGGCAGATATGTAAATACGGTGTTTACTTACCATTTCTCGTGCATTACGGTTCGAACACTCGAACACCTATACGGATTCTCCAGCACAGTGGCAGATATGTAAATACGGCGTTTACTTACCATTCGTCGTGCATTACGGTTCGAACACTCTAACACCTATCCGGATTCTACTGCACAGTGGCAGATATGTAAATATGGGGTTTACTTGCCATTTCTCACGCATTAGGGTTCGAATACTCGAACACCTATACGGATTCTCCTGCACAGTGGTAGATATGTAAATATGGGGTTTACTTGCCATTTGTCACGCATTAGGGTTCGAACACTCGAACACCTATACGGATTCTCCAGCACAGTGGCAGATATGTAAATATGGCGTTTACTTACCATTTCTCGTGCATTACAGTTCGAACACTCTAACACCTATACGGATTCTCCTGCACAGTGGCAGATATGTAAATATGGCGTTTACTTACCATTTCTCACGCATTAGGGTTCGAACACTCGAACACCTATACGGATTCTCCTGCACAGTGGCAGATATGTAAATACAGCGTTTACTTGCAATTAATCATGCATTGCGGTCCGAACACTCGAACACCTAGACGGATTCTCCAGCACAGTGGCAGATATGTAAATATGGGGTTTACTTACCATTTCTCGTGCATTACGGTTCGAACACTCGAACACCTATACGGATTCTCCAGCACAGTGGCAGATATGTAAATACGGCGTTTACTTACCATTCCTCGTGCATTACGGTTCGAACACTCGAACACCTATACGGATTCTCCAGCACAGTGGCAGATATGTAAATACGGCGTTTACTTACCATTTCTCGTGCATTACGGTTCGAACACTCGAACACCTATACGGATTCTCCAGCACAGTGGCAGATATGTAAATACGGCGTTTACTTACCATTTCTCGTGCATTACGGTTCGAACACTCGAACACCTATACGGATTCTCCAGCACAGTGGCAGATATGTAAATATGGCGTTTACTTACCATTTCTCGTGCATTACAGTTCGAACACTCTAACACCTATACGGATTCTCCTGCACAGTGGCAGATATGTAAATATGGCGTTTACTTACCATTTCTCACGCATTAGGGTTCGAACACTCGAACACCTATACGGATTCTCCTGCACAGTGGCAGATATGTAAATACAGCGTTTACTTGCAATTTCTCATGCATTGCGGTCCGAACACTCGAACACCTAGACGGATTCTCCAGCACAGTGGCAGATATGTAAATACGGCGTTTACTTACCATTTCTCGTGCATTACGGTTCGAACACTCGAACACCTATACGGTTTCTCCTGCGCAGTGGCAGATATGTAAACACGGCGTTTACTTACCATTCCTCGTGCATTACGGTTCAAACACTCGAACACCTATACGGATTCTCCAGCACAGTGGCAGATATGTAAATACGGCGTTTACTTACCATTTCTCGTGCATTACGGTTCGAACACTCGAGCACCTATACGGATTCTCCAGCACAGTCGCAGATATGTAAATACGGCGTTTAATTACCATTCCTCGTGCATTACGGTTCGAACACTCGAACACCTATACGGATTCTCCTGCGCAGTGGCAGATATGTAAATACGGCGTTTACTTGCCATTCCTCGTGCATTACGGTTCGAACACTCGAACACCTATACGGATTCTCCAGCACAGTGGCAGATATGTAAATACGGTGTTTACTTACCATTTCTCGTGCATTACGGTTCGAACACTCGAACACCTATACGGATTCTCCAGCACAGTGGCAGATATGTAAATACGGCGTTTACTTACCATTCGTCGTGCATTACGGTTCGAACACTCTAACACCTATCCGGATTCTACTGCACAGTGGCAGATATGTAAATATGGGGTTTACTTGCCATTTCTCACGCATTAGGGTTCGAATACTCGAACACCTATACGGATTCTCCTGCACAGTGGCAGATATGTAAATATGGGGTTTACTTGCCATTTGTCACGCATTAGGGTTCGAACACTCGAACACCTATACGGATTCTCCAGCACAGTGGCAGATATGTAAATATGGCGTTTACTTACCATTTCTCGTGCATTACAGTTCGAACACTCTAACACCTATACGGATTCTCCTGCACAGTGGCAGATATGTAAATATGGCGTTTACTTACCATTTCTCACGCATTAGGGTTCGAACACTCGAACACCTATACGGATTCTCCTGCACAGTGGCAGATATGTAAATACAGCGTTTACTTGCAATTAATCATGCATTGCGGTCCGAACACTCGAACACCTAGACGGATTCTCTAGCACAGTGGCAGATATGTAAATACGGCGTTTACTTACCATTTCTCGTGCATTACGGTTCGAACACTCGAACACCTATACGGATTCTCCTGCGCAGTGGCAGATATGTAAATACGGCGTTTACTTACCATTCCTCGTGCATTACGGTTCGAACACTCGAACACCTATACGGATTCTCCAGCACAGTGGCAGATATGTAAATATGGTGTTTACTTACCATTTCTCGTGCATTACGGTACGAACACTCGAACACCTATACGGATTCTCCAGCACAGTGGCAGATATGTAAATACGGCGTTTACTTACCATTCCTCGTGCATTACGGTTCGAACACTCGAACACCTATACGGATTCTCCAGCACAGTGGCAGATATGTAAATACGGCGTTTACTTACCATTTCTCGTGCATTACGGTTCGAACACTCGAACACCTATACGGATTCTCCAGCACAGTGGCAGATATGTAAATACGGCGTTTACTTACCATTTCTCGTGCATTACGGTTCGAACACTCGAACACCTATACGGATTCTCCAGCACAGTGGCAGATATGTAAATATGGCGTTTACTTACCATTTCTCGTGCATTACAGTTCGAACACTCTAACACCTATACGGATTCTCCTGCACAGTGGCAGATATGTAAATATGGCGTTTACTTACCATTTCTCACGCATTAGGGTTCGAACACTCGAACACCTATACGGATTCTCCTGCACAGTGGCAGATATGTAAATACAGCGTTTACTTGCAATTTCTCATGCATTGCGGTCCGAACACTCGAACACCTAGACGGATTCTCCAGCACAGTGGCAGATATGTAAATACGGCGTTTACTTACCATTTCTCGTGCATTACGGTTCGAACACTCGAACACCTATACGGATTCTCCTGCGCAGTGGCAGATATGTAAATACGGCGTTTACTTACCATTCCTCGTGCATTACGGTTCGAACACTCGAACACCTATACGGATTCTCCAGCACAGTGGCAGATATGTAAATATGGTGTTTACTTACCATTTCTCGTGCATTACGGTTCGAACACTCGAACACCTATACGGATTCTCCAGCACAGTGGCAGATATGTAAATACGGCGTTTACTTACCATTCGTCGTGCATTACGGTTCGAACACTCGAACACCTATACGGATTCTCCTGCACAGTGGCAGATATGTAAATATGGCGTTTACTTACCATTTCTCACGCATTAGGGTTCGAACACTCGAACACCTATACGGATTCTCCTACACAGTGGCAGATATGTAAATACGGCGTTTACTTACCATTTCTTCTGCATTAGGGTTCGAACACTCGAACACCTATACGGATTCTCCAGCACAGTGGCAGATATGTAAATACGGTGTTTACTTGCCATTTCTCGTGCATTACGGTTCGAACACTCGAACACCTATACGGATTCTCCTGCGCAGTGGCAGATATGTAAATACGGCGTTTACTTACCATTCCTCGTGCATTACGGTTCGAACACTCGAACACCTATACGGATTCTCCTGCGCAGTGGCAGATATGTAAATACGGCGTTTACTTACCATTCCTCGTGCATTACGGTTCGAACACACGAACACCTATACGGATTCTCCAGCACAGTGGCAGATATGTAAATACGGCGTTTACTTACCATTTCTCGTGCATTACGGTTCGAACACTCGAACACCTATACGGATTCTCCAGCACAGTCGCAGATATGTAAATACGGCGTTTAATTACCATTCCTCGTGCATTACGGTTCGAACACTCGAACACCTATACGGATTCTCCTGCGCAGTGGCAGATATGTAAATACGGCGTTTACTTACCATTCCTCGTGCATTACGGTTCGAACACTCGAACACCTATACGGATTCTCCAGCACAGTGGCAGATATGTAAATACGGCGTTTACTTACCATTTCTCGTGCATTACGGTTCGAACACTCGAACACCTATACGGATTCTCCAGCACAGTGGCAGATATGTAAATACGGCGTTTACTTACCATTCGTCGTGCATTACGGTTCGAACACTCTAACACCTATCCGGATTCTCCTGCACAGTGGCAGATATGTAAATATGGGGTTTACTTGCCATTTCTCACGCATTAGGGTTCGAATACTCGAACACCTATACGGATTCTCCTGCACAGTGGCAGATATGTAAATATGGGGTTTACTTGCCATTTCTCACGCATTAGGGTTCGAACACTCGAACACCTATACGGATTCTCCAGCACAGTGGCAGATATGTAAATATGGCGTTTACTTACCATTTCTCGTGCATTACGGTTCGAACACTCGAACACCTAGACGGATTCTCCAGCACAGTGGCAGATATGTAAATACGGCGTTTACTTACCATTTCTCGTGCATTACGGTTCGAACACTCGAACACCTATACGGATTCTCCTGCGCAGTGGCAGATATGTAAATACGGCGTTTACTTACCATTCCTCGTGCATTACGGTTCGAACACTCGAACACCTATACGGATTCTCCAGCACAGTGGCAGATATGTAAATATGGTGTTTACTTACCATTTCTCGTGCATTACGGTTCGAACACTCGAACACCTATACGGATTCTCCAGCACAGTGGCAGATATGTAAATACGGCGTTTACTTACCATTCCTCGTGCATTACGGTTCGAACACTCGAACACCTATACGGATTCTCCTGCGCAGTGGCAGATATGTAAATAAGGCGTTTACTTACCATTTCTCACGCATTAGGGTTCGAACACTCGAACACCAAGACGGATTCTCCTGCACAGTGGCAGATATGTAAATACGACGTTTACTTACCATTTCTCAGGCATTACGGTTCGAACACTCGAACACCTACACGGATTCTCCTGCACAGTGGCAGATATGTAAATATGGCGTTTACTTAGCATTTCTCATGCATTAGGGTTCGAACACTCGAACACCTATACGGATTCTCCTACACAGTGGCAGATATGTAAATACGGCGTTTACTTACCATTTCTCGTGCATTACGGTTCGAACACTGTAACACCTATACGGATTGTCTTGCACAGTGGCAGATATGTAAATACGGCGTTTACTTACCATTTCTCGTGCATTACGGTTCGAACACTCGAACACCTATACGGATTCTCCTGCACAGTGGCAGATATGTAAATATGGCGTTTACTTACCATTTCTCGTGCATTACGGTTCGAACACTCGAACACCTATACGGATTCTCCTGCACAGTGGCAGACTTGTAAATATGGCGTTTACTTACCATTTCTCACGGATTAGGGTTCGAACACTCGAACACCTATACAGATTCTCCTGCACAGTGGCAGATATGTAAATACGACGTTTACTTACCATTTCTCAGGCATTACGGTTCGAACACTCGAACACCTACACGGATTTTCCTGCGCAGTGGCAGATATGTAAATACAGCGTTTACTTACCATTTCTCGTGCATTACGGTTCGAACACTCGAACACCTATACGGATTCTCCTGCATAGTGGCAGATATGTAAATACGGCGTTTACTTACCATTTCTCGTGCATTACGGTCCGAACACTCCAACACCTATACGAATTCTCCTGCGCAGTGGCAGACATGTAAATACGGCGTTTACTTACCATTTCTTCTGCATTAGGGTTCGAACACTCGAACACCTATACGGATTCTCCAGCACAGTGGCAGATATGTAAATACGGTGTTTACTTGCCATTTCTCGTGCATTACGGTTCGAACACTTCAAGACCTATACGGATTCTCCAGCCCAGTGGCAGATATGTAAATACGGCGTTTACTTACCATTCCTCGTGCATTACGGTTCGAACACTCGAACACCTATTCGGATTCTCCTGCGCAGTGGCAGATATGTAAATAAGGCGTTTACTTACCATTTCTCACGCATTACGGTTCGAACACTCGAACACATATACGGATTCTCCTGCGCAGTGGCAGATATGTAAATACGGCGTTTACTTACCATTCCTTGTGCATTACGGTTCGAACACTCGAACACCTATACGGATTCTCCAGCACAGTGGCAGATATGTAAATATGGTGTTTACTTACCATTTCTCGTGCATTACGGTTCGAACACTCGAACACCTATACGGATTCTCCAGCACAGTGGCAGATATGTAAATACGGCGTTTACTTACCATTCGTCGTGCATTACGGTTCGAACACTCGAACACCCATACGGATTCTCCTACACAGTGGCAGATATGTAAATGCGGCGTTTACTTACCATTTCTCGTGCATTACGGTTCGAACACTCGAACACCTATACGGATTCTCCTGCACAGTGGCAGATATGTAAATATGGCGTTCACTTACCATTTCTCACGCATTAGGGTTCGAACACACGAACAACTATACGGATTCTCCTGCACAGTGGCAGATATGTAAATACAGCGTTTACTTGCAATTTCTCATGCATTACGGTCCGAAGACTCGAACACCTAAACGGATTCTCCAGCACAGTGGCAGATATGTAAATACGGCGTTTACTTACCATTTCTCGTGCATTACGGTTCGAACACTCGAACACCTATACGGATTCTCCAGCACAGTGGCAGATATGTAAATACGGCGTTTACTTACCATTTCTCGTGCACTACAGTTCGAACACTCTAACACCTATACGGATTCTCCTGCACAGTGGCAGATATGTAAATATGGCGTTTACTTACCATTTCTCACGCATTAGGGTTCGAACACTCGAACACCTATACGGATTCTCCTGCACAGTGGCAGATATGTAAATACAGCGTTTACTTGCAATTTCTCATGCATTGCGGTCCGAACACTCGAACACCTAGACGGATTCTCCAGCACAGTGGCAGATATGTAAATACGGCGTTTACTTACCATTTCTCATGCATTACGGTTCGAACACTCGAACACCTATACGGATTTTCCTGCGCAGTGGCAGATATGTAAATACGGCGTTTACTTACCATTTCTCGTGCATTACGGTTCGAACACTCGAACACCTATACGGATTCTCCAGCACAGTGGCAGATATGTAAATACGGCGTTTACTTACCATTTCTCGTGCATTACGGTTCGAGCACTCTAACATCTATACGGATTCTCCTGCACAGTGGCAGATATGTAAATATGGCGTTTACTTACCATTTCTCACGCATTAGGGTTCGAACACTCGAACACCTATACGGATTCTCCTGCACAATGGCAGATATGTAAATACGGCATTTACTTGCAATTTCTCATGCATTAGGGTTCGAACACTCGAACACCTATATGGATTCTCCAGCATAGTGGCAGATATGTAAATACGGCGTTTACTTACCATTTCTTGCGCATTACGGTTCGAACACTCAAACACCTCTACGGATTCTCCTGCAGAGTGGCAGATATGTAAATAAGGCGTTTACTTACCATTTCTCACGCATTAGGGTTCAAACACTCAAACACCTTTACGGATTCTCCAGCACAGTGGCAGATATGTAAATACGGCGTTTACTTACCATTTCTCGTGCATTACGGTTCGAACACTCGAACACCTGTACGGATTCTCCTGCACAGTGGCAGATATGTAAATACGGCGTTTACTTACCATTTCTCGTGCATTACGGTTCGAACACTCGAACACCTATACGGATTCACCAGCACTGTGGCAGATATGTAAATACGGCGTTTACTTACCATTTCTCGTGCATTACGGTTCGAACACTCGAACACCTATACGGATTCTCCAGCACAGTGGCAGATATGTAAATATGTGGTTTACTTGCCATTTCTCACGCATTAGGGTTCGAATACTCGAACAGCTATACGGATTCTCCTGCACAGTGGCAGATATGTAAATACGGCGTTTACTTGCTATTTCTCATGCATTAGGGATCGAACACTCGAACACATATACGGATTCTCCAGCACAGTGGCAGATATGTAAATACGGCGTTGACTTACCATTTCTCGTGCATTACGGTTCGAACACTCGAACACCTATACGGATTCTCCTGTACAGTGGCAGATATGTAAATACGGCGTTGACTTACCATTTCTCGTGCATTACGGTTCGAACACTCGAACAACTATACGGATTCTCCTGCGTAGTGGAAGATATGTAAATACGGCGTTTACTTACCATTTCTCGCGCATTACGGTTCGAACACTCGAACACCTAGACGGATTCTCCTGGATATTGGCAGATATGTAAATACGTCGTTTACTTACCATTTCTCGTGCATTACGGTTCGAACACTCGAACACCTATACGGATTCTCCTGCACAGTGGCAGATATGTAAATATGGTGTTTACTTACTATTTCTCACGCATTAGGGGTCGAACACTCGAACACCTATACGGATTCTCCTGCACAGTGGCAGATATGTAAATACGGCGTTTACTTGTCATTTCTCGGGCATTACGGTTCGAACATTCGAACACCTATACGGATTCTCCTGCACAGTGACAGATATGTAAATACGGCGTTTACTTACCATTTCTCATGCATTAGGGTTCAAACACTTGAACACCTATAAGGATTCTCCTGCACAGTGGCAGACATGTAAATATGGCGTTTACTTACCATTTCTCATGCATTAGGGTTCGAACACTCGAACACGTCTACGGATTCTCCTACACAGTGGCAGATATGTAAATGCGGCGTTTACTTACCATTTCTCGTGCATTACGGTTCGAACACTCGAACACCTATACGGATTCTCCTGCACAGTGGCAGATATGTAAATATGGCGTTCACTTACCATTTCTCACCCATTAGGGTTCGAACACACGAACAACTATACGGATTCTCCTGCACAGTGGCAGATATGTAAATACAGCGTTTACTTGCAATTTCTCATGCATTACGGTCCGAAGACTCGAACACCTAAACGGATTCTCCAGCACAGTGGCAGATATGTAAATACGACGTTTACTTACCATTTCTCGTGCATTACGGTTCGAACACTCGAACACCTATACGGATTCTCCAGCACAGTGGCAGATATGTAAATATGGCGTTTACTTACCATTTCTCGTGCATTACAGTTCGAACACTCTAACACCTATACGGATTCTCCTGCACAGTGGCAGATATGTAAATATGGCGTTTACTTACCATTTCTCACGCATTAGGGTTCGAACACTCGAACACCTATACGGATTCTCCTGCACAGTGGCAGATATGTAAATACAGCGTTTACTTGCAATTTCTCATGCATTGCGGTCCGAACACTCGAACACCTAGACGGATTCTCCAGCACAGTGGCAGATATGTAAATACGGCGTTTACTTACCATTTCTCGTGCATTACGGTTCGAACACTCGAACACCTATACGGATTCTCCTGCGCAGTGGCAGATATGTAAATACGGCGTTTACTTACCATTCCTCGTGCATTACGGTTCGAACACTCGAACACCTATACGGATTCTCCAGCACAGTGGCAGATATGTAAATATGGTGTTTACTTACCATTTCTCGTGCATTACGGTTCGAACACTCGAACACCTATACGGATTCTCCAGCACAGTGGCAGATATGTAAATACGGCGTTTACTTACCATTCGTCGTGCATTACGGTTCGAACACTCGAACACCTATACGGATTCTCCTGCACAGTGGCAGATATGTAAATATGGCGTTTACTTACCATTTCTCACGCATTAGGGTTCGAACACTCGAACACCTATACGGATTCTCCTACACAGTGGCAGATATGTAAATACGGCGTTTACTTACCATTTCTCGTGCATTACGGTTCGAACACTGTAACACCTATACGGATTGTCTTGCACAGTGGCAGATATGTAAATACGGCGTTTACTTACCATTTCTCGTGCATTACGGTTCGAACACTCGAACACCTATACGGATTCTCCTGCACAGTGGCAGATATGTAAATATGGCGTTTACTTACCATTTCTCGTGCATTACGGTTCGAACACTCGAACACCTATACGGATTCTCCTGCACAGTGGCAGACTTGTAAATATGGCGTTTACTTACCATTTCTCACGGATCAGGGTTCGAACACTCGAACACCTATACAGATTCTCCTGCACAGTGGCAGATATGTAAATACGGCGTTTACTTGCAATTTCTCATGCATTAGGGTTCGAACACTCGAACACCTACACGGATTTTCCTGCGCAGTGGCAGATATGTAAATACAGCGTTTACTTACCATTTCTCGTGCATTACGGTTCGAACACTCGAACACCTATACGGATTCTCCTGCATAGTGGCAGATATGTAAATACGGCGTTTACTTACCATTTCTCGTGCATTACGGTTCGAACACTCGAACACCTATACGAATTCTCCTGCGCAGTGGCAGACATGTAAATACGGCGTTTACTTACCATTTCTTCTGCATTAGGGTTCGAACACTCGAACACCTATACGGATTCTCCAGCACAGTGGCAGATATGTAAATACGGTGTTTACTTGCCATTTCTCGTGCATTACGGTTCGAACACTCGAACACCTATACGGATTCTCCTGCGCAGTGGCAGATATGTAAATACGGCGTTTACTTACCATTCCTCGTGCATTACGGTTCGAACACTCGAACACCTATACGGATTCTCCTGCGCAGTGGCAGATATGTAAATACGGCGTTTACTTACCATTCCTCGTGCATTACGGTTCGAACACTCGAACACCTATACGGATTCTCCAGCACAGTGGCAGATATGTAAATACGGCGTTTACTTACCATTTCTCGTGCATTACGGTTCGAACACTCGAACACCTATACGGATTCTCCAGCACAGTGGCAGATATGTAAATACGGCGTTTAATTACCATTCCTCGTGCATTACGGTTCGAACACTCGAACACCTATACGGATTCTGCTGCGCAGTGGCAGATATGTAAATACGGCGTTTACTTACCATTCCTCGTGCATTACGGTTCGAACACTCGAACACCTATACGGATTCTCCAGCACAGTGGCAGATATGTAAATACGGCGTTTACTTACCATTTCTCGTGCATTACGGTTCGAACACTCGAACACCTATACGGATTCTCCTGCACAGTGGCAGATATGTAAATATGGTGTTTACTTACCATTTCTCACGCATTAGGGTTCGAACACTCGAACACCTATACGGATTCTCCTGCACAGTGGCAGATATGTAAATACGGCGTTTACTTGTCATTTCTCGGGCATTACGGTTCGAACATTCGAACACCTATACGGATTCTCCTGCACAGTGACAGATATGTAAATACGGCGTTTACTTACCATTTCTCATGCATTAGGGTTCAAACACTTGAACACCTATAAGGATTCTCCTGCAAAGTGGCAGACATGTAAATATGGCGTTTACTTACCATTTCTCATGCATTAGGGTTCGAACACACGAACACCTATACGGATTCTCCTACACAGTGGCAGATATGTAAATGCGGCGTTTACTTACCATTTCTCGTGCATTACGGTTCGAACACTCGAACACCTATACGGATTCTCCTGCACAGTGGCAGATATGTAAATATGGCGTTCACTTACCATTTCTCACCCATTAGGGTTCGAACACACGAACAACTATACGGATTCTCCTGCACAGTGGCAGATATGTAAATACAGCGTTTACTTGCAATTTCTCATGCATTACGGTCCGAAGACTCGAACACCTAAACGGATTCTCCAGCACAGTGGCAGATATGTAAATACGGCGTTTACTTACCATTTCTCGTGCATTACGGTTCGAACACTCGAACACCTATACGGATTCTCCAGCACAGTGGCAGATATGTAAATATGGCGTTTACTTACCATTTCTCGTGCATTACAGTTCGAACACTCTAACACCTATACGGATTCTCCTGCACAGTGGCAGATATGTAAATATGGCGTTTACTTACCATTTCTCACGCATTAGGGTTCGAACACTCGAACACCTATACGGATTCTCCTACACAGTGGCAGATATGTAAATACGGCGTTTACTTACCATTTCTCGTGCATTACGGTTCGAACACTGTAACACCTATACGGATTGTCTTGCACAGTGGCAGATATGTAAATACGGCGTTTACTTACCATTTCTCGTGCATTACGGTTCGAACACTCGAACACCTATACGGATTCTCCTGCACAGTGGCAGATATGTAAATATGGCGTTTACTTACCATTTCTCGTGCATTACGGTTCGAACACTCGAACACCTATACGGATTCTCCTGCACAGTGGCAGACTTGTAAATATGGCGTTTACTTACCATTTCTCACGGATCAGGGTTCGAACACTCGAACACCTATACAGATTCTCCTGCACAGTGGCAGATATGTAAATACGGCGTTTACTTGCAATTTCTCATGCATTAGGGTTCGAACACTCGAACACCTACACGGATTTTCCTGCGCAGTGGCAGATATGTAAATACAGCGTTTACTTACCATTTCTCGTGCATTACGGTTCGAACACTCGAACACCTATACGGATTCTCCTGCATAGTGGCAGATATGTAAATACGGCGTTTACTTACCATTTCTCGTGCATTACGGTTCGAACACTCGAACACCTATACGAATTCTCCTGCGCAGTGGCAGACATGTAAATACGGCGTTTACTTACCATTTCTTCTGCATTAGGGTTCGAACACTCGAACACCTATACGGATTCTCCAGCACAGTGGCAGATATGTAAATACGGTGTTTACTTGCCATTTCTCGTGCATTACGGTTCGAACACTCGAACACCTATACGGATTCTCCTGCGCAGTGGCAGATATGTAAATACGGCGTTTACTTACCATTCCTCGTGCATTACGGTTCGAACACTCGAACACCTATACGGATTCTCCTGCGCAGTGGCAGATATGTAAATACGGCGTTTACTTACCATTCCTCGTGCATTACGGTTCGAACACTCGAACACCTATACGGATTCTCCAGCACAGTGGCAGATATGTAAATACGGCGTTTACTTACCATTTCTCGTGCATTACGGTTCGAACACTCGAACACCTATACGGATTCTCCAGCACAGTGGCAGATATGTAAATACGGCGTTTAATTACCATTCCTCGTGCATTACGGTTCGAACACTCGAACACCTATACGGATTCTGCTGCGCAGTGGCAGATATGTAAATACGGCGTTTACTTACCATTCCTCGTGCATTACGGTTCGAACACTCGAACACCTATACGGATTCTCCAGCACAGTGGCAGATATGTAAATACGGCGTTTACTTACCATTTCTCGTGCATTACGGTTCGAACACTCGAACACCTATACGGATTCTCCTGCACAGTGGCAGATATGTAAATATGGTGTTTACTTACCATTTCTCACGCATTAGGGTTCGAACACTCGAACACCTATACGGATTCTCCTGCACAGTGGCAGATATGTAAATACGGCGTTTACTTGTCATTTCTCGGGCATTACGGTTCGAACATTCGAACACCTATACGGATTCTCCTGCACAGTGACAGATATGTAAATACGGCGTTTACTTACCATTTCTCATGCATTAGGGTTCAAACACTTGAACACCTATAAGGATTCTCCTGCAAAGTGGCAGACATGTAAATATGGCGTTTACTTACCATTTCTCATGCATTAGGGTTCGAACACACGAACACCTATACGGATTCTCCTACACAGTGGCAGATATGTAAATGCGGCGTTTACTTACCATTTCTCGTGCATTACGGTTCGAACACTCGAACACCTATACGGATTCTCCTGCACAGTGGCAGATATGTAAATATGGCGTTCACTTACCATTTCTCACCCATTAGGGTTCGAACACACGAACAACTATACGGATTCTCCTGCACAGTGGCAGATATGTAAATACAGCGTTTACTTGCAATTTCTCATGCATTACGGTCCGAAGACTCGAACACCTAAACGGATTCTCCAGCACAGTGGCAGATATGTAAATACGGCGTTTACTTACCATTTCTCGTGCATTACGGTTCGAACACTCGAACACCTATACGGATTCTCCAGCACAGTGGCAGATATGTAAATATGGCGTTTACTTACCATTTCTCGTGCATTACAGTTCGAACACTCTAACACCTATACGGATTCTCCTGCACAGTGGCAGATATGTAAATATGGCGTTTACTTACCATTTCTCACGCATTAGGGTTCGAACACTCGAACACCTATACGGATTCTCCTGCACAGTGGCAGATATGTAAATACAGCGTTTACTTGCAATTTCTCATGCATTGCGGTCCGAACACTCGAACACCTAGACGGATTCTCCAGCACAGTGGCAGATATGTAAATACGGCGTTTACTTACCATTTCTCATGCATTACGGTTCGAACACTCGAACACCTATACGGATTCTCCTGCGCAGTGGCAGATATGTAAATACGGCGTTTACTTACCATTCCTCGTGCATTGCGGTTCGAACACTCGAACACCTATACGGATTCTCCAGCACAGTGGCAGATATGTAAATATGGTGTTTACTTACCATTTCTCGTGCATTACGGTTCGAACACTCGAACACCTATACGGATTCTCCAGCACAGTGGCAGATATGTAAATACGGCGTTTACTTACCATTCGTCGTGCATTACGGTTCGAACACTCGAACACCTATACGGATTCTCCTGCACAGTGGCAGATATGTAAATATGGCGTTTACTTACCATTTCTCACGCATTAGGGTTCGAACACTCGAACACCTATACGGATTCTCCTACACAGTGGCAGATATGTAAATACGGCATTTACTTACCATTTCTCGTGCATTACGGTTCGAACACTGTAACACCTATTCGGATTGTCTTGCACAGTGGCAGATATGTAAATACGGCGTTTACTTACCATTTCTCGTGCATTACGGTTCGAACACTCGAACACCTATACGGATTCTCCTGCACAGTGGCAGATATGTAAATATGGCGTTTACTTACCATTTCTCGTGCATTACGGTTCGAACACTCGAACACCTATACGGATTCTCCTGCACAGTGGCAGATATGTAAATACGGCGTTTACTTACCATTTCTCGTGCATTACGGTTCGAACACTCGAACACCTATACGGATTCTCCAGCACAGTGGCAGATATGTAAATACGGCGTTTAATTACCATTCCTCGTGCATTACGGTTCGAACACTCGAACACCTATACGGATTCTCCTGCGCAGTGGCAGATATGTAAATACGGCGTTTACTTACCATTCCTCGTGCATTACGGTTCGAACACTCGAACACCTATACGGATTCTCCAGCACAGTGGCAGATATGTAAATACGGCGTTTACTTACCATTTCTCGTGCATTACGGTTCGAACACTAGAACACCTATACGGATTCTCCTGCACAGTGGCAGATATGTAAATATGGTGTTTACTTACCATTTCTCACGCATTAGGGTTCGAACACTCGAACACCTATACGGATTCTCCTGCACAGTGGCAGATATGTAAATACGGCGTTTACTTGTCATTTCTCGGGCATTACGGTTCGAACATTCGAACACCTATACGGATTCTCCTGCACAGTGACAGATATGTAAATACGGCGTTTACTTACCATTTCTCATGCATTAGGGTTCAAACACTTGAACACCTATAAGGATTCTCCTGCAAAGTGGCAGACATGTAAATATGGCGTTTACTTACCATTTCTCATGCATTAGGGTTCGAACACACGAACACCTATACGGATTCTCCTACACAGTGGCAGATATGTAAATGCAGCGTTTACTTACCATTTCTCGTGCATTACGGTTCGAACACTCGAACACCTATACGGATTCTCCTGCACAGTGGCAGATATGTAAATATGGCGTTCACTTACCATTTCTCACCCATTAGGGTTCGAACACACGAACAACTATACGGATTCTCCTGCACAGTGGCAGATATGTAAATACAGCGTTTACTTGCAATTTCTCATGCATTACGGTCCGAAGACTCGAACACCTAAACGGATTCTCCAGCACAGTGGCAGATATGTAAATACGGCGTTTACTTACCATTTCTCGTGCATTACGGTTCGAACACTCGAACACCTATACGGATTCTCCAGCACAGTGGCAGATATGTAAATATGGCGTTTACTTACCATTTCTCGTGCATTACAGTTCGAACACTCTAACACCTATACGGATTCTCCTGCACAGTGGCAGATATGTAAATATGGCGTTTACTTACCATTTCTCACGCATTAGGGTTCGAACACTCGAACACCTATACGGATTCTCCTGCACAGTGGCAGATATGTAAATACAGCGTTTACTTGCAATTTCTCATGCATTGCGGTCCGAACACTCGAACACCTAGACGGATTCTCCAGCACAGTGGCAGATATGTAAATACGGCGTTTACTTACCATTTCTCATGCATTACGGTTCGAACACTCGAACACCTATACGGATTCTCCTGCGCAGTGGCAGATATGTAAATACGGCGTTTACTTACCATTCCTCGTGCATTGCGGTTCGAACACTCGAACACCTATACGGATTCTCCAGCACAGTGGCAGATATGTAAATATGGTGTTTACTTACCATTTCTCGTGCATTACGGTTCGAACACTCGAACACCTATACGGATTCTCCAGCACAGTGGCAGATATGTAAATACGGCGTTTACTTACCATTCGTCGTGCATTACGGTTCGAACACTCGAACACCTATACGGATTCTCCTGCACAGTGGCAGATATGTAAATATGGCGTTTACTTACCATTTCTCACGCATTAGGGTTCGAACACTCGAACACCTATACGGATTCTCCTACACAGTGGCAGATATGTAAATACGGCATTTACTTACCATTTCTCGTGCATTGCGGTTCGAACACTGTAACACCTATACGGATTGTCTTGCACAGTGGCAGATATGTAAATACGGCGTTTACTTACCATTTCTCGTGCATTACGGTTCGAACACTCGAACACCTATACGGATTCTCCTGCACAGTGGCAGATATGTAAATATGGCGTTTACTTACCATTTCTCGTGCATTACGGTTCGAACACTCGAACACCTATACGGATTCTCCTGCACAGTGGCAGACTTGTAAATATGGCGTTTACTTACCATTTCTCACGGATCAGGGTTCGAACACTCGAACACCTATACAGATTCTCCTGCACAGTGGCAGATATGTAAATACGGCGTTTACTTGCAATTTCTCATGCATTAGGGTTCGAACACTCGAACACCTACACGGATTTTCCTGCGCAGTGGCAGATATGTAAATACAGCGTTTACTTACCATTTCTCGTGCATTACGGTTCGAACACTCGAACACCTATACGGATTCTCCTGCATAGTGGCAGATATGTAAATACGGCGTTTACTTGTCATTTCTCGGGCATTACGGTTCGAACATTCGAACACCTATACGGATTCTCCTGCACAGTGGCAGATATGTAAATATGGCGTTCACTTACCATTTCTCACCCATTAGGGTTCGAACACACGAACAACTATACGGATTGGCCTGCACAGTGGCAGATATGTAAATACAGCGTTTACTTGCAATTTCTCATGCATTACGGTCCGAAGACTCGAACACCTAAACGGATTCTCCAGCACAGTGGCAGATATGTAAATACGGCATTTACTTACCATTTCTCGTGCATTACGGTTCGAACACTCGAACACCTTTACGGATTCTCCAGCACAGTGGCAGATATGTAAATATGGCGTTTACTTACCATTTCTCGTGCATTACAGTTCGAACACTCTAACACCTATACGGATTCTCCTGCACAGTGGCAGATATGTAAATATGGCGTTTACTTACCATTTCTCACGCATTAGGGTTCGAACACTCGAACACCTATACGGATTCTCCTGCACAGTGGCAGATATGTAAATACAGCGTTTACTTGCAATTTCTCATGCATTGCGGTCCGAACACTCGAACACCTAGACGGATTCTCCAGCACAGTGGCAGATATGTAAATACGGCGTTTACTTACCATTTCTCGTGCATTACGGTTCGAACACTCGAACACCTATACGGATTCTCCTGCGCAGTGGCAGATATGTAAATACGGCGTTTACTTACCATTCCTCGTGCATTACGGTTCGAACACTCGAACACCTATACGGATTCTCCAGCACAGTGGCAGATATGTAAATATGGTGTTTACTTACCATTTCTCGTGCATTACGGTTCGAACACTCGAACACCTATACGGATTCTCCAGCACAGTGGCAGATATGTAAATACGGCGTTTACTTACCATTCGTCGTGCATTACGGTTCGAACACTCGAACACCTATACGGATTCTCCTGCACAGTGGCAGATATGTAAATATGGCGTTTACTTACCATTTCTCACGCATTAGGGTTCGAACACTCGAACACCTATACGGATTCTCCTACACAGTGGCAGATATGTAAATACGGCGTTTACTTACCATTTCTCGTGCATTACGGTTCGAACACTGTAACACCTATACGGATTGTCTTGCACAGTGGCAGATATGTAAATACGGCGTTTACTTACCATTTCTCGTGCATTACGGTTCGAACACTCGAACACCTATACGGATTCTCCTGCACAGTGGCAGATATGTAAATATGGCGTTTACTTACCATTTCTCGTGCATTACTGTTCGAACACTCGAACACCTATACGGATTCTCCTGCACAGTGGCAGACTTGTAAATATGGCGTTTACTTACCATTTCTCACGGATCAGGGTTCGAACACTCGAACACCTATACAGATTCTCCTGCACAGTGGCAGATATGTAAATACGGCGTTTACTTGCAATTTCTCATGCATTAGGGTTCGAACACTCGAACACCTACACGGATTTTCCTGCGCAGTGGCAGATATGTAAATACAGCGTTTACTTACCATTTCTCGTGCATTACGGTTCGAACACTCGAACACCTATACGGATTCTCCTGCATAGTGGCAGATATGTAAATACGGCGTTTACTTGTCATTTCTCGGGCATTACGGTTCGAACATTCGAACACCTATACGGATTCTCCTGCACAGTGGCAGATATGTAAATATGGCGTTCACTTACCATTTCTCACCCATTAGGGTTCGAACACACGAACAACTATACGGATTGGCCTGCACAGTGGCAGATATGTAAATACAGCGTTTACTTGCAATTTCTCATGCATTACGGTCCGAAGACTCGAACACCTAAACGGATTCTCCAGCACAGTGGCAGATATGTAAATACGGCATTTACTTACCATTTCTCGTGCATTACGGTTCGAACACTCGAACACCTTTACGGATTCTCCAGCACAGTGGCAGATATGTAAATATGGCGTTTACTTACCATTTCTCGTGCATTACAGTTCGAACACTCTAACACCTATACGGATTCTCCTGCACAGTGGCAGATATGTAAATATGGCGTTTACTTACCATTTCTCACGCATTAGGGTTCGAACACTCGAACACCTATACGGATTCTCCTGCACAGTGGCAGATATGTAAATACAGCGTTTACTTGCAATTTCTCATGCATTGCGGTCCGAACACTCGAACACCTAGACGGATTCTCCAGCACAGTGGCAGATATGTAAATACGGCGTTTACTTACCATTTCTCGTGCATTACGGTTCGAACACTCGAACACCTATACGGATTCTCCTGCGCAGTGGCAGATATGTAAATACGGCGTTTACTTACCATTCCTCGTGCATTACGGTTCGAACACTCGAACACCTATACGGATTCTCCAGCACAGTGGCAGATATGTAAATATGGTGTTTACTTACCATTTCTCGTGCATTACGGTTCGAACACTCGAACACCTATACGGATTCTCCAGCACAGTGGCAGATATGTAAATACGGCGTTTACTTACCATTCGTCGTGCATTACGGTTCGAACACTCGAACACCTATACGGATTCTCCTGCACAGTGGCAGATATGTAAATATGGCGTTTACTTACCATTTCTCACGCATTAGGGTTCGAACACTCGAACACCTATACGGATTCTCCTACACAGTGGCAGATATGTAAATACGGCGTTTACTTACCATTTCTCGTGCATTACGGTTCGAACACTGTAACACCTATACGGATTGTCTTGCACAGTGGCAGATATGTAAATACGGCGTTTACTTACCATTTCTCGTGCATTACGGTTCGAACACTCGAACACCTATACGGATTCTCCTGCACAGTGGCAGATATGTAAATATGGCGTTTACTTACCATTTCTCGTGCATTACTGTTCGAACACTCGAACACCTATACGGATTCTCCTGCACAGTGGCAGACTTGTAAATATGGCGTTTACTTACCATTTCTCACGGATCAGGGTTCGAACACTCGAACACCTATACAGATTCTCCTGCACAGTGGCAGATATGTAAATACGGCGTTTACTTGCAATTTCTCATGCATTAGGGTTCGAACACTCGAACACCTACACGGATTCTCCTGCGCAGTGGCAGATATGTAAATACAGCGTTTACTTACCATTTCTCGTGCATTACGGTTCGAACACTCGAACACCTATACGGATTCTCCTGCATAGTGGCAGATATGTAAATACGGCGTTTACTTGTCATTTCTCGGGCATTACGGTTCGAACATTCGAACACCTATACGGATTCTCCTGCACAGTGACAGATATGTAAATACGGCGTTTACTTACCATTTCTCATGCATTAGGGTTCAAACACTTGAACACCTATAAGGATTCTCCTGCACAGTGGCAGACATGTAAATATGGCGTTTACTTACCATTTCTCATGCATTAGGGTTCGAACACTCGAACACCTATACGGATTCTCCTACACAGTGGCAGATATGTAAATGCGGCGTTTACTTACCATTTCTCGTGCATTACGGTTCGAACACTCGAACACCTATACGGATTCTCCTGCACAGTGGCAGATATGTAAATATGGCGTTCACTTACCATTTCTCACCCATTAGGGTTCGAACACACGAACAACTATACGGATTCTCCTGCACAGTGGCAGATATGTAAATACAGCGTTTACTTGCAATTTCTCATGCATTACGGTCCGAAGACTCGAACACCTAAACGGATTCTCCAGCACAGTGGCAGATATGTAAATACGGCGTTTACTTACCATTTCTCGTGCATTACGGTTCGAACACTCAAACACCTGTACGGATTCTCCAGCACAGTGGCAGATATGTAAATATGGCGTTTACTTACAATTTCTCGTGCATTACAGTTCGAACACTCTAACACCTATACGGATTCTCCTGCACAGTGGCAGATATGTAAATATGGCGTTTACTTACCATTTCTCACGCATTAGGGTTCGAACACTCGAACACCTATACGGATTCTCCTGCACAGTGGCAGATATGTAAATACAGCGTTTACTTGCAATTTCTCATGCATTGCGGTCCGAACACTCGAACACCTAGACGGATTCTCCAGCACAGTGGCAGATATGTAAATACGGCGTTTACTTACCATTTCTCGTGCATTACGGTTCGAACACTCGAACACCTATACGGATTCTCCTGCGCAGTGGCAGATATGTAAATACGGCGTTTACTTACCATTCCTCGTGCATTACGGTTCGAACACTCGAACACCTATACGGATTCTCCAGCTCAGTGGCAGATATGTAAATACGGCGTTTACTTACCATTTCTCGTGCATTACGGTTCGAACACTCGAACACCTATACGGATTCTCCAGCACAGTCGCAGATATGTAAATACGGCGTTTAATTACCATTCCTCGTGCATTACGGTTCGAACACTCGAACACCTATACGGATTCTCCTGCGCAGTGGCAGATATGTAAATACGGCGTTTACTTACCATTCCTCGTGCATTACGGTTCGAACACTCGAACACCTATACGGATTCTCCAGCACAGTGGCAGATATGTAAATATGGTGTTTACTTACCATTTCTCGTGCATTACGGTTCGAACACTCGAACACCTATACGGATTCTCCAGCACAGTGGCAGATATGTAAATACGGCGTTTACTTACCATTCGTCGTGCATTACGGTTCGAACACTCGAACACCTATACGGATTCTCCTGCGCAGTGGCAGATATGTAAATACGGCGTTTACTTACCATTCCTCGTGCATTACGGTTCGAACACTCGAACACCTATACGGATTCTCCAGCACAGTGGCAGATATGTAAATATGGTGTTTACTTACCATTTCTCGTGCATTACGGTTCGAACACTCGAACACCTATACGGATTCTCCAGCACAGTGGCAGATATGTAAATACGGCGTTTACTTACCATTCCTCGTGCATTACGGTTCGAACACTCGAACACCTATACGGATTCTCCTGCACAGTGGCAGATATGTAAATATGGCGTTTACTTACCATTTCTCACGCATTATGGTTCGAACACTCGAACACCTATACGGATTCTCCTACACAGTGGCAGATATGTAAATACGGCGTTTACTTACCATTTCTCGTGCATTACAGTTCGAACACTGTAACACCTATACGGATTGTCCTGCACAGTGGCAGATATGTAAATACGGCGTTTACTTACCATTTCTCGTGCATTACGGTTCGAACACTCGAACACCTATACGGATTCTCCTACACAGTGGCAGATATGTAAATATGGCGTTTACTTACCATTTCTCGTGCATTACGGTTCGAACACTCGAACACCTATACGGATTCTCCTGCACAGTGGCAGACTTGTAAATATGGCGTTTACTTACCATTTCTCACCGATCAGGGTTCGAACACTCGAACACCTATGCAGATTCTCCTGCACAGTGGCAGATATGTAAATACGGCGTTTACTTGCAATTTCTCATGCATTAGGGTTCGAACACTCGAACACCTACACGGATTTTCCTGCGCAGTGGCAGATATGTAAATACAGCGTTTACTTACCATTTCTCGTGCATTACGGTTCGAACACTCGAACACCTATACGGATTCTCCTGCATAGTGGCAGATATGTAAATACGGCGTTTACTTACCATTTCTCGTGCATTACGGTTCGAACACTCGAACACCTATACAAATTCTCCTGCGCAGTGGCAGACATGTAAATACGGCGTTTACTTACCATTTCTTCTGCATTAGGGTTCGAACACTCGAACACCAATACGGATTCTCCAGCACAGTGGCAGATATGTAAATACGGTGTTTACTTGCCATTTCTCGTGCATTACGGTTCGAACACTCGAACACCTATACGGATTCTCCTGCGCAGTGGCAGATATGTAAATACGGCGTTTACTTACCATTTCTCGTGCATTACGGTTCGAACACTCGAACACCTATACGAATTCTCCTGCGCAGTGGCAGATATGTAAATACGGCGTTTACTTACCATTCCTCGTGCATTACGGTTCGAACACTCGAACACCTATACGGATTCTCCAGCACAGTGGCAGATATGTAAATACGGCGTTTACTTACCATTTCTCGTGCATTACGGTTCGAACACTCGAACACCTATACGGATTCTCCAGCACAGTCGCAGATATGTAAATACGGCGTTTAATTACCATTCCTCGTGCATTACGGTTCGAACACTCGAACACCTATACGGATTCTCCTGCGCAGTGGCAGATATGTAAATACGGCGTTTACTTACCATTCCTCGTGCATTACGGTTCGAACACTCGAACACCTATACGGATTCTCCAGCACAGTGGCAGATATGTAAATACGGCGTTTACTTACCATTTCTCGTGCATTACGGTTCGAACACTCGAACACCTATACGGATTCTCCAGCACAGTGGCAGATATGTAAATACGGCGTTTACTTACCATTCGTCGTGCATTACGGTTCGAACACTCTAACACCTATCCGGATTCTCCAGCACAGTGGCAGATATGTAAATATGGGGTTTACTTGCCATTTCTCACGCATTAGGGTTCGAATACTCGAACACCTATACGGATTCTCCTGCACAGTGGCAGATATGTAAATATGGGGTTTACTTGCCATTTCTCACGCATTAGGGTTCGAACACTCGAACACCTATACGGATTCTCCAGCACAGTGGCAGATATGTAAATATGGCGTTTACTTACCATTTCTCGTGCATTACAGTTCGAACACTCTAACACCTATACGGATTCTCCTGCACAGTGGCAGATATGTAAATATGGCGTTTACTTACCATTTCTCACGCATTAGGGTTCGAACACTCGAACACCTATACGGATTCTCCTGCACAGTGGCAGATATGTAAATACAGCGTTTACTTGCAATTTCTCATGCATTGCGGTCCGAACACTCGAACACCTAGACGGATTCTCTAGCACAGTGGCAGATATGTAAATACGGCGTTTACTTACCATTTCTCGTGCATTACGGTTCGAACACTCGAACACCTATACGGATTCTCCTGCGCAGTGGCAGATATGTAAATACGGCGTTTACTTACCATTCCTCGTGCATTACGGTTCGAACACTCGAACACCTATACGGATTCTCCAGCACAGTGGCAGATATGTAAATATGGTGTTTACTTACCATTTCTCGTGCATTACGGTTCGAACACTCGAACACCTATACGGATTCTCCAGCACAGTGGCAGATATGTAAATACGGCGTTTACTTACCATTCCTCGTGCATTACGGTTCGAACACTCGAACACCTATACGGATTCTCCAGCACAGTGGCAGATATGTAAATACGGCGTTTACTTACCATTTCTCGTGCATTACGGTTCGAACACTCGAACACCTATACGGATTCTCCAGCACAGTGGCAGATATGTAAATACGGCGTTTACTTACCATTTCTCGTGCATTACGGTTCGAACACTCGAACACCTATACGGATTCTCCAGCACAGTGGCAGATATGTAAATATGGCGTTTACTTACCATTTCTCGTGCATTACAGTTCGAACACTCTAACACCTATACGGATTCTCCTGCACAGTGGCAGATATGTAAATATGGCGTTTACTTACCATTTCTCACGCATTAGGGTTCGAACACTCGAACACCTATACGGATTCTCCTGCACAGTGGCAGATATGTAAATACAGCGTTTACTTGCAATTTCTCATGCATTGCGGTCCGAACACTCGAACACCTAGACGGATTCTCCAGCACAGTGGCAGATATGTAAATACGGCGTTTACTTACCATTTCTCGTGCATTACGGTTCGAACACTCGAACACCTATACGGATTCTCCTGCGCAGTGGCAGATATGTAAACACGGCGTTTACTTACCATTCCTCGTGCATTACGGTTCAAACACTCGAACACCTATACGGATTCTCCAGCACAGTGGCAGATATGTAAATACGGCGTTTACTTACCATTTCTCGTGCATTACGGTTCGAACACTCGAGCACCTATACGGATTCTCCAGCACAGTCGCAGATATGTAAATACGGCGTTTAATTACCATTCCTCGTGCATTACGGTTCGAACACTCGAACACCTATACGGATTCTCCTGCGCAGTGGCAGATATGTAAATACGGCGTTTACTTACCATTCCTCGTGCATTACGGTTCGAACACTCGAACACCTATACGGATTCTCCAGCACAGTGGCAGATATGTAAATACGGTGTTTACTTACCATTTCTCGTGCATTACGGTTCGAACACTCGAACACCTATACGGATTCTCCAGCACAGTGGCAGATATGTAAATACGGCGTTTACTTACCATTCGTCGTGCATTACGGTTCGAACACTCTAACACCTATCCGGATTCTACTGCACAGTGGCAGATATGTAAATATGGGGTTTACTTGCCATTTCTCACGCATTAGGGTTCGAATACTCGAACACCTATACGGATTCTCCTGCACAGTGGCAGATATGTAAATATGGGGTTTACTTGCCATTTGTCACGCATTAGGGTTCGAACACTCGAACACCTATACGGATTCTCCAGCACAGTGGCAGATATGTAAATATGGCGTTTACTTACCATTTCTCGTGCATTACAGTTCGAACACTCTAACACCTATACGGATTCTCCTGCACAGTGGCAGATATGTAAATATGGCGTTTACTTACCATTTCTCACGCATTAGGGTTCGAACACTCGAACACCTATACGGATTCTCCTGCACAGTGGCAGATATGTAAATACAGCGTTTACTTGCAATTAATCATGCATTGCGGTCCGAACACTCGAACACCTAGACGGATTCTCCAGCACAGTGGCAGATATGTAAATATGGTGTTTACTTACCATTTCTCGTGCATTACGGTTCGAACACTCGAACACCTATACGGATTCTCCAGCACAGTGGCAGATATGTAAATACGGCGTTTACTTACCATTCCTCGTGCATTACGGTTCGAACACTCGAACACCTATACGGATTCTCCAGCACAGTGGCAGATATGTAAATACGGCGTTTACTTACCATTTCTCATGCATTACGGTTCGAACACTCGAACACCTATACGGATTCTCCAGCACAGTGGCAGATATGTAAATACGGCGTTTACTTACCATTTCTCGTGCATTACGGTTCGAACACTCGAACACCTATACGGATTCTCCAGCACAGTGGCAGATATGTAAATATGGCGTTTACTTACCATTTCTCGTGCATTACAGTTCGAACACTCTAACACCTATACGGATTCTCCTGCACAGTGGCAGATATGTAAATATGGCGTTTACTTACCATTTCTCACGCATTAGGGTTCGAACACTCGAACACCTATACGGATTCTCCTGCACAGTGGCAGATATGTAAATACAGCGTTTACTTGCAATTTCTCATGCATTGCGGTCCGAACACTCGAACACCTAGACGGATTCTCCAGCACAGTGGCAGATATGTAAATACGGCGTTTACTTACCATTTCTCGTGCATTACGGTTCGAACACTCGAACACCTATACGGATTCTCCTGCGCAGTGGCAGATATGTAAACACGGCGTTTACTTACCATTCCTCGTGCATTACGGTTCAAACACTCGAACACCTATACGGATTCTCCAGCACAGTGGCAGATATGTAAATACGGCGTTTACTTACCTTTTCTCGTGCATTACGGTTCGAACACTCGAGCACCTATACGGATTCTCCAGCACAGTCGCAGATATGTAAATACGGCGTTTAATTACCATTCCTCGTGCATTACGGTTCGAACACTCGAACACCTATACGGATTCTCCTGCGCAGTGGCAGATATGTAAATACGGCGTTTACTTGCCATTCCTCGTGCATTACGGTTCGAACACTCGAACACCTATACGGATTCTCCAGCACAGTGGCAGATATGTAAATACGGTGTTTACTTACCATTTCTCGTGCATTACGGTTCGAACACTCGAACACCTATACGGATTCTCCAGCACAGTGGCAGATATGTAAATACGGCGTTTACTTACCATTCGTCGTGCATTACGGTTCGAACACTCTAACACCTATCCGGATTCTACTGCACAGTGGCAGATATGTAAATATGGGGTTTACTTGCCATTTCTCACGCATTAGGGTTCGAATACTCGAACACCTATACGGATTCTCCTGCACAGTGGCAGATATGTAAATATGGGGTTTACTTGCCATTTGTCACGCATTAGGGTTCGAACACTCGAACACCTATACGGATTCTCCAGCACAGTGGCAGATATGTAAATATGGCGTTTACTTACCATTTCTCGTGCATTACAGTTCGAACACTCTAACACCTATACGGATTCTCCTGCACAGTGGCAGATATGTAAATATGGCGTTTACTTACCATTTCTCACGCATTAGGGTTCGAACACTCGAACACCTATACGGATTCTCCTGCACAGTGGCAGATATGTAAATACAGCGTTTACTTGCAATTAATCATGCATTGCGGTCCGAACACTCGAACACCTAGACGGATTCTCTAGCACAGTGGCAGATATGTAAATACGGCGTTTACTTACCATTTCTCGTGCATTACGGTTCGAACACTCGAACACCTATACGGATTCTCCTGCGCAGTGGCAGATATGTAAATACGGCGTTTACTTACCATTCCTCGTGCATTACGGTTCGAACACTCGAACACCTATACGGATTCTCCAGCACAGTGGCAGATATGTAAATATGGTGTTTACTTACCATTTCTCGTGCATTACGGTACGAACACTCGAACACCTATACGGATTCTCCAGCACAGTGGCAGATATGTAAATACGGCGTTTACTTACCATTCCTCGTGCATTACGGTTCGAACACTCGAACACCTATACGGATTCTCCAGCACAGTGGCAGATATGTAAATACGGCGTTTACTTACCATTTCTCGTGCATTACGGTTCGAACACTCGAACACCTATACGGATTCTCCAGCACAGTGGCAGATATGTAAATACGGCGTTTACTTACCATTTCTCGTGCATTACGGTTCGAACACTCGAACACCTATACGGATTCTCCAGCACAGTGGCAGATATGTAAATATGGCGTTTACTTACCATTTCTCGTGCATTACAGTTCGAACACTCTAACACCTATACGGATTCTCCTGCACAGTGGCAGATATGTAAATATGGCGTTTACTTACCATTTCTCACGCATTAGGGTTCGAACACTCGAACACCTATACGGATTCTCCTGCACAGTGGCAGATATGTAAATACAGCGTTTACTTGCAATTTCTCATGCATTGCGGTCCGAACACTCGAACACCTAGACGGATTCTCCAGCACAGTGGCAGATATGTAAATACGGCGTTTACTTACCATTTCTCGTGCATTACGGTTCGAACACTCGAACACCTATACGGATTCTCCTGCGCAGTGGCAGATATGTAAATACGGCGTTTACTTACCATTCCTCGTGCATTACGGTTCGAACACTCGAACACCTATACGGATTCTCCAGCACAGTGGCAGATATGTAAATATGGTGTTTACTTACCATTTCTCGTGCATTACGGTTCGAACACTCGAACACCTATACGGATTCTCCAGCACAGTGGCAGATATGTAAATACGGCGTTTACTTACCATTCGTCGTGCATTACGGTTCGAACACTCGAACACCTATACGGATTCTCCTGCACAGTGGCAGATATGTAAATATGGCGTTTACTTACCATTTCTCACGCATTAGGGTTCGAACACTCGAACACCTATACGGATTCTCCTACACAGTGGCAGATATGTAAATACGGCGTTTACTTACCATTTCTTCTGCATTAGGGTTCGAACACTCGAACACCTATACGGATTCTCCAGCACAGTGGCAGATATGTAAATACGGTGTTTACTTGCCATTTCTCGTGCATTACGGTTCGAACACTCGAACACCTATACGGATTCTCCTGCGCAGTGGCAGATATGTAAATACGGCGTTTACTTACCATTCCTCGTGCATTACGGTTCGAACACTCGAACACCTATACGGATTCTCCTGCGCAGTGGCAGATATGTAAATACGGCGTTTACTTACCATTCCTCGTGCATTACGGTTCGAACACACGAACACCTATACGGATTCTCCAGCACAGTGGTAGATATGTAAATACGGCGTTTACTTACCATTTCTCGTGCATTACGGTTCGAACACTCGAACACCTATACGGATTCTCCAGCACAGTCGCAGATATGTAAATACGGCGTTTAATTACCATTCCTCGTGCATTACGGTTCGAACACTCGAACACCTATACGGATTCTCCTGCGCAGTGGCAGATATGTAAATACGGCGTTTACTTACCATTCCTCGTGCATTACGGTTCGAACACTCGAACACCTATACGGATTCTCCAGCACAGTGGCAGATATGTAAATACGGCGTTTACTTACCATTTCTCGTGCATTACGGTTCGAACACTCGAACACCTATACGGATTCTCCAGCACAGTGGCAGATATGTAAATACGGCGTTTACTTACCATTCGTCGTGCATTACGGTTCGAACACTCTAACACCTATCCGGATTCTCCTGCACAGTGGCAGATATGTAAATATGGGGTTTACTTGCCATTTCTCACGCATTAGGGTTCGAATACTCGAACACCTATACGGATTCTCCTGCACAGTGGCAGATATGTAAATATGGGGTTTACTTGCCATTTCTCACGCATTAGGGTTCGAACACTCGAACACCTATACGGATTCTCCAGCACAGTGGCAGATATGTAAATATGGCGTTTACTTACCATTTCTCGTGCATTACAGTTCGAACACTCTAACACCTATACGGATTCTCCTGCACAGTGGCAGATATGTAAATATGGCGTTTAGTTACCATTTCTCACGCATTAGGGTTCGAACACTCGAACACCTATACGGATTCTCCTGCACAGTGGCAGATATGTAAATACAGCGTTTACTTGCAATTTCTCATGCATTGCGGTCCGAACACTCGAACACCTAGACGGATTCTCCAGCACAGTGGCAGATATGTAAATACGGCGTTTACTTACCATTTCTCGTGCATTACGGTTCGAACACTCGAACACCTATACGGATTCTCCTGCGCAGTGGCAGATATGTAAATACGGCGTTTACTTACCATTCCTCGTGCATTACGGTTCGAACACTCGAACACCTATACGGATTCTCCAGCATAGTGGCAGATATGTAAATATGGTGTTTACTTACCATTTCTCGTGCATTACGGTTCGAACACTCGAACACCTATACGGATTCTCCAGCACAGTGGCAGATATGTAAATACGGCGTTTACTTACCATTCCTCGTGCATTACGGTTCGAACACTCGAACACCTATACGGATTCTCCTGCGCAGTGGCAGATATGTAAATAAGGCGTTTACTTACCATTTCTCACGCATTAGGGTTCGAACACTCGAACACCAAGACGGATTCTCCTGCACAGTGGCAGATATGTAAATACGACGTTTACTTACCATTTCTCAGGCATTACGGTTCGAACACTCGAACACCTACACGGATTCTCCTGCACAGTGGCAGATATGTAAATATGGCGTTTACTTAGCATTTCTCATGCATTAGGGTTCGAACACTCGAACACCTATACGGATTCTCCTACACAGTGGCAGATATGTAAATACGGCGTTTACTTACCATTTCTCGTGCATTACGGTTCGAACACTGTAACACCTATACGGATTGTCTTGCACAGTGGCAGATATGTAAATACGGCGTTTACTTACCATTTCTCGTGCATTACGGTTCGAACACTCGAACACCTATACGGATTCTCCTGCACAGTGGCAGATATGTAAATATGGCGTTTACTTACCATTTCTCGTGCATTACGGTTCGAACACTCGAACACCTATACGGATTCTCCTGCACAGTGGCAGACTTGTAAATATGGCGTTTACTTACCATTTCTCACGGATTAGGGTTCGAACACTCGAACACCTATACAGATTCTCCTGCACAGTGGCAGATATGTAAATACGACGTTTACTTACCATTTCTCAGGCATTACGGTTCGAACACTCGAACACCTACACGGATTTTCCTGCGCAGTGGCAGATATGTAATTACAGCGTTTACTTACCATTTCTCGTGCATTACGGTTCGAACACTCGAACACCTATACGGATTCTCCTGCATAGTGGCAGATATGTAAATACGGCGTTTACTTACCATTTCTCGTGCATTACGGTCCGAACACTCCAACACCTATACGAATTCTCCTGCGCAGTGGCAGACATGTAAATACGGCGTTTACTTACCATTTCTTCTGCATTAGGGTTCGAACACTCGAACACCTATACGGATTCTCCAGCACAGTGGCAGATATGTAAATACGGTGTTTACTTGCCATTTCTCGTGCATTACGGTTCGAACACTTCAAGACCTATACGGATTCTCCAGTCCAGTGGCAGATATGTAAATACGGCGTTTACTTACCATTCCTCGTGCATTACGGTTCGAACACTCGAACACCTATTCGGATTCTCCTGCGCAGTGGCAGATATGTAAATAAGGCGTTTACTTACCATTTCTCACGCATTAGGGTTCGAACACTCGAACACCAATACGGATTCTCCTGCACAGTGGCAGATATGTAAATACGACGTTTACTTACCATTTCTCAGGCATTACGGTTCGAACACTCGAACACCTACACGGATTCTCCTGCACAGTGGCAGATATGTAAATATGGCGTTTACTTACCATTTCTCACGCATTAGGGTTCGAACACTCGAACACCTATACGGATTCTCCTACGCAGTGGCAGATATGTAAATACGGCGTTTACTTACCATTTCTCGTGCATTACGGTTCGAACACTGTAACACCTATACGGATTGTCTTGCACAGTGGCAGATATGTAAATACGGCGTTGACTTACCATTTCTCGTGCATTACGGTTCGAACACTCGAACAACTATACGGATTCTCCTGCGTAGTGGAAGATATGTAAATACGACGTTTACTTACCATTTCTCGCGCATTACGGTTCGAACACTCGAACACCTAGACGGATTCTCCTGGATATTGGCAGATATGTAAATACGTCGTTTACTTACCACTTCTCGTGCATTACGGTTCGAACACTCGAACACCTATACGGATTCTCCTGCACAGTGGCAGATATGTAAATATGGCGTTTACTTACCATTTCTCACGCATTAGGGTTCGAACACTCGAACACCTATACGGATTCTCCTGCACAGTGGCAGATATGTAAATACGGCGTTTACTTCTCATTTCTCGGGCATTACGGTTCGAACATTCGAACAACGATACGGATTCTCCTGCACAGTGACAGATATGTAAATACGGCGTTTACTTACCATTTCTCGTGCATTACGGTCCGAACACTCCAACACCTATACGAATTCTCCTGCGCAGTGGCAGACATGTAAATACGGCGTTTACTTACCATTTCTTCTGCATTAGGGTTCGAACACTCGAACACCTATACGGATTCTCCAGCACAGTGGCAGATATGTAAATACGGTGTTTACTTGCCATTTCTCGTGCATTACGGTTCGAACACTCGAACACCTATACGGATTCTCCAGCCCAGTGGCAGATATGTAAATACAGCGTTTACTTACCATTCCTCGTGCATTACGGTTCGAACACTCGAACACCTATTCGGATTCTCCTGCGCAGTGGCAGATATGTAAATAAGGCGTTTACTTACCATTTCTCACGCATTAGGGTTCGAACACTCGAACACCAATACGGATTCTCCTGCACAGTGGCAGATATGTAAATACGACGTTTACTTACCATTTCTCAGGCATTACGGTTCGAACACTCGAACACCTACACGGATTCTCCTGCACAGTGGCAGATATGTAAATATGGCGTTTACTTACCATTTCTCACGCATTAGGGTTCGAACACTCGAACACCTATACGGATTCTCCTACACAGTGGCAGATATGTAAATACGGCGTTTACTTACCATTTCTCGTGCATTACGGTTCGAACACTATAACACCTATACGGATTGTCTTGCACAGTGGCAGGTATGTAAATACGGCGTTGACTTACCATTTCTCGTGCATTACGGTTCGAACACTCGAACAACTATACGGATTCTCCTGCGTAGTGGAAGATATGTAAATACGACGTTTACTTACCATTTCTCGCGCATTACGGTTCGAACACTCGAACACCTAGACGGATTCTCCTGGATATTGGCAGATATGTAAATACGTCGTTTACTTACCATTTCTCGTGCATTACGGTTCGAACACTCGAACACCTATTCGGATTCTCCTGCACAGTGGCAGATATGTAAATATGGCGTTTACTTACCATTTCTCACGCATTAGGGTTCGAACACTCGAACACCTATACGGATTCTCCTGCACAGTGGCAGATATGTAAGTACGGCGTTTACTTATCATTTCTCGGGCATTACGGTTCGAACATTCGAACAACGATACGGATTCTCCTGCACAGTGACAGATATGTAAATACGGCGTTTACTTACCATTTCTCATGCATTAGGGTTCAAACACTCGAACACCTATAAGGAATCTCCTGCACAGTGGCAGACAAGTAAATATGGCGTTTACTTACCATTTCTCATGCATTAGGGTTCGAACACTCGAACACCTATACGGATTCTCCAACACAGTGGCAGATATGTAAATGCGGCGTTTACTTACCATTTCTCGTGCATTACGGTTCGAACACTCGAACACCTATACGGATTCTCCTGCACAGTGGCAGATATGTAAATACGGCGTTTGCTTACCATTTCTCGTGCATTACGGTTCGAACACTCGAACAACTATACGGATTCTCCAGCACAGTGGCAGATATGTAAATATGGGGTTTACTTGCCATTTCTCACGCATTAGGGTTCGAATACTCGAACAGCTATACGGATTCTCCTGCACAGTGGCAGATATGTAAATACGGCGTTTACTTGCAATTTCTCATGCATTAGGGATCGAACACTCGAACACATATACGGATTCTCCAGCACAGTGGCAGATATGTAAATACGGCGTTGACTTACCATTTCTCGTGCATTACGGTTCGAACACTCGAACACCTATACGGATTCTCCGGTACAGTGGCAGATATGTAAATACGGCGTTGACTTACCATTTCTCGTGCATTACGGTTCGAACACTCGAACAACTATACGGATTCTCCTGCGTAGTGGAAGATATGTAAATACGGCGTTTACTTACCATTTCTCGCGCATTACGGTTCGAAGACTCGAACACCTAGACGGATTCTCCTGGATATTGGCAGATATGTAAATACGTCGTTTACTTACCATTTCTCGTGCATTACGGTTCGAACACTCGAACACCTATACGGATTCTCCTGCATAGTGGCAGATATGTAAATATGCCGTTTACTTACCATTTCTCACGCATTAGGGTTCGAACACTCGAACACCTATACGGATTCTCCTGCACAGTGGCAGATATGTAAATACGGCGTTTACTTATCATTTCTCGGGCATTACGGTTCGAACATTCGAACACCTATACGGATTCTCCTGCACAGTGACAGATATGTAAATACGGCGTTTACTTACCATTTCTCATGCATTAGGGTTCAAACACTCGAACACCTATAAGGATTCTCCTGCACAGTGGCAGACATGTAAATATGGCGTTTACTTACCATTTCTCATGCATTAGGGTTCGAACACTCGAACACCTATACAGATTCTCCTACACAGTGGCAGATATGTAAATGCGGCGTTTACTTACCATTTCTCGTGCATTACGGTTCGAACACTCGAACACCTATACGGATTCTCCTGCACAGTGGCAGATATGTAAATATGGCGTTCACTTACCATTTCTCACCCATTAGGGTTCGAACACACGAACAACTATACGGATTCTCCTGCACAGTGGCAGATATGTAAATACAGCGTTTACTTGCAATTTCTCATGCATTACGGTCCGAAGACTCGAACACCTAAACGGATTCTCCAGCACAGTGGCAGATATGTAAATACGGCGTTTACTTACCATTTCTCGTGCATTACGGTTCGAACACTCGAACACCTATACGGATTCTCCAGCACAGTGGCAGATATGTAAATATGGCGTTTACTTACCATTTCTCGTGCATTACAGTTCGAACACTCTAACACCTATACGGATTCTCCTGCACAGTGGCAGATATGTAAATATGGCGTTTACTTACCATTTCTCACGCATTAGGGTTCGAACACTCGAACACCTATACGGATTCTCCTGCACAGTGGCAGATATGTAAATACAGCGTTTACTTGCAATTTCTCATGCATTGCGGTCCGAACACTCGAACACCTAGACGGATTCTCCAACACAGTGGCAGATATGTAAATACGGCGTTTACTTACCATTTCTCGTGCATTACGGTTCGAACACTCGAACACCTATACGGATTCTCCTGCGCAGTGGCAGATATGTTAATACGGCGTTTACTTACCATTCCTCGTGCATTACGGTTCGAACACTCGAACACCTATACGGATTCTCCAGCACAGTGGCAGATATGTAAATATGGTGTTTACTTACCATTTCTCGTGCATTACGGTTCGAACACTCGAACACCTATACGGATTCTCCAGCACAGCGGCAGATATGTAAATACGGCGTTTCCTTACCATTCGTCGTGCATTACGGTTCGAACACTCTAACACCTATACGGATTCTCCTGTACAGTGGCAGATATGTAAATAAGGCGTTTACTTACCATTTCTCATGCATTGGGGTTCGAACACTCGAACACCAATACGGATTCTCCTGCACAGTGGCAGATATGTAAATACGACGTTTACTTATCATTTCTCAGGCATTACGGTTCGAACACTCGAACACCTACACGGATTCTCCTGCACAGTGGCAGATATGTAAATATGGCGTTTACTTACCATTTCTCACGCATTAGGGTTCGAACACTCGAACACCTATACGGATTCTCCTACACAGTGGCAGATATGTAAATACGGCGTTTACTTACCATTTCTCGTGCATTACGGTTCGAACACTGTAACACCTATACGGATTGTCTTGCACAGTGGCAGATATGTAAATACGGCGTTTACTTACCATTTCTCGTGCATTACGGTTCGAACACTCGAACACCTATACGGATTCTCCTGCACAGTGGCAGATATGTAAATATGGCGTTTACTTACCATTTCTCGTGCATTACGGTTCGAACACTCGAACACCTATACGGATTCTCCTACACAGTGGCAGATATGTAAATACGGCGTTTACTTACCATTTCTCGTGCATTACGGTTCGAACACTGTAACACCTATACGGATTGTCTTGCACAGTGGCAGATATGTAAATACGGCGTTTACTTACCATTTCTCGTGCATTACGGTTCGAACACTCGAACACCTATACGGATTCTCCTGCACAGTGGCAGATATGTAAATATGGCGTTTACTTACCATTTCTCACGCATTAGGGTTCGAACACTCGAACACCTATACGGATTCTCCTGCACAGTGGCAGATATGTAAATACAGCGTTTACTTGCAATTTCTCATGCATTGCGGTCCGAACACTCGAACACCTAGACGGATTCTCCAGCACAGTGGCAGATATGTAAATACGGCGTTTACTTACCATTTCTCGTGCATTACGGTTCGAACACTCGAACACCTATACGAATTCTCCTGTGCAGTGGCAGACATGTAAATACGGCGTTTACTTCCCTTTTCTTCTGCATTAGGGTTCGAACACTCGAACACCTATACGGATTCTCCTACACAGTGGCAGATATGTAAATATGGTGTTTACTTGCCATTTCTCATGCATTACGGTTCGAACACTCGAACACCTATACGGATTCTCCAGCCCAGTGGCAGATATGTAAATACGGCGTTTACTTACCATTCCTCGTGCATTACGGTTCGAACACTCGAACACCTATACGGATTCTCCTGCGCAGTGGCAGATATGTAAATAAGGCGTTTACTTACCATTTCTCACGCATTAGGGTTCGAACACTCGAACACCAATACGGATTCTCCTGCACAGTGGCAGATATGTAAATACGACGTTTACTTAGCATTTCTCAGGCATTACGGTTCGAACACTCGAACACCTACACGGATTCTCCTGCACAGTGGCAGATATGTAAATATGGCGTTTACTTACCATTTCTCACGCATTAGGGTTCGAACACTCGAACACCTATACGGATTCTCCTACACAGTGGCAGATATGTAAATACGGCGTTTACTTACCATTTCTCGTGCATTACGGTTCGAACACTGTAACACCTATACGGATTGTCTTGCACAGTGGCAGATACGTAAATACGGCGTTGACATACCATTTCTCGTGCATTACGGTTCGAACACTCGAACAACTATACGGATTCTCCTGCGTAGTGGAAGATATGTAAATACGGCGTTTACTTACCATTTCTCGCGCATTACGGTTCGAACACTCGAACACCTAGACGGATTCTCCTGGATATTGGCAGATATGTAAATACGTCGTTTACTTACCATTTCTCGTGCATTACGGTTCGAACACTCGAACACCTATACGGATTCTCCTGCACAGTGGCAGATATGTAAATATGGCGTTTACTTACCATTTCTCACGCATTAGGGTTCGAACACTCGAACACCTATACGGATTCTCCTACACAGTGGCAGATATGTAAATACGGCGTTTACTTACCATTTCTCGTGCATTACGGTTCGAACACTGTAACACCTATACGGATTGCCTTGCACAGTGGCAGATATGTAAATACAGCGTTTACTTACCATTTCTCGTGGATTACGGTTCGAACACTCGAACACCTATACGGATTCTCCTGCACAGTGGCAGATATGTAAATATGGCGTTTACTTACCATTTCTCACGCATTAGGGTTCGAACACTCGAACACCTATACGGATTCTCCTGCACAGTGGCAGATATGTAAATACGGCGTTTACTTATCATTTCTCGGGCATTACGGTTCGAACATTCGAACAACGATACGGATTCTCCTGCACAGTGACAGATATGTAAATACGGCGTTTACTTACCATTTCTCATGCATTAGGGTTCAAACACTCGAACACCTATAAGGATTCTCCTGCACAGTGGCAGACATGTAAATATGGCGTTTACTTACCATTTCTCATGCATTAGGGTTCGAACACTCGAACACCTATACGGATTCTCCAACACAGTGGCAGATATGTAAATGCGGCGTTTACTTACCATTTCTCGTGCATTACGGTTCGAACACTCGAACACCTATACGGATTCTCCTGCACAGTGGCAGATATGTAAATCCGGCGTTTGCTTACCATTTCTCGTGCATTACGGTTCGAACACTCGAACAACTATACGGATTCTCCAGCACAGTGGCAGATATGTAAATATGGGGTTTACTTGCCATTTCTCACGCATTAGGGTTCGAATACTCGAACAGCTATACGGATTCTCCTGCACAGTGGCAGATATGTAAATACGGCGTTTACTTGCAATTTCTCATGCATTAGGGATCGAACACTCGAACACATATACGGATTCTCCAGCACAGTGGCAGATATGTAAATACGGCGTTTACTTACCATTTCTCGTGCATTACGGTTCGAACACTCGAACACCTATACGGATTCCCCTGTACAGTGGCAGATATGTAAATACGGCGTTGACTTACCATTTCTCGTGCATTACGGTTCGAACACTCGAACAACTATACGGATTCTCCTGCGTAGTGGAAGATATGTAAATACGGCGTTTACTTACCATTTCTCGCGCATTACGGTTCGAAGACTCGAACACCTAGACGGATTCTCCTGGATATTGGCAGATATGTTAATACGTCGTTTACTTACCATTTCTCGTGCATTACGGTTCGAACACTCGAACACCTATACGGATTCTCCTGCATAGTGGCAGATATGTAAATATGGCGTTTACTTACCATTTCTCACGCATTAGGGTTCGAACACTCGAACACCTATACGGATTCTCCTGCACAGTGGCAGATATGTAAATACGGCGTTTACTTATCATTTCTCGGGCATTACGGTTCGAACATTCGAACACCTATACGGATTCTCCTGCACAGTGACAGATATGTAAATACGGCGTTTACTTACCATTTCTCATGCATTAGGGTTCAAACACTCGAACACCTATAAGGATTCTCCTGCACAGTGGCAGACATGTAAATATGGCGTTTACTTACCATTTCTCATGCATTAGGGTTCGAACACTCGAACACCTATACGGATTCTCCTACACAGTGGCAGCTATGTAAATGCGGCGTTTACTTACCATTTCTCGTGCATTACGGTTCGAACACTCGAACACCTATACGGATTCTCCTGGACAGTGGCAGATATGTAAATATGGCGTTCACTTACCATTTCTCACCCATTAGGGTTCGAACACACGAACAACTATACGGATTCTCCTGCACAGTGGCAGATATGTAAATACAGCGTTTACTTGCAATTTCTCATGCATTACGGTCCGAAGACTCGAACACCTAAACGGATTCTCCAGCACAGTGGCAGATATGTAAATACGGCGTTTACTTACCATTTCTCGTGCATTACGGTTCGAACACTCGAACACCTATACGGATTCTCCAGCACAGTGGCAGATATGTAAATATGGCGTTTACTTACCATTTCTCGTGCATTACAGTTCGAACACTCGAACACCAATACGGATTCTCCTGCACAGTGGCAGATATGTAAATACGACGTTTACTTACCATTTCTCAGGCATTACGGTTCGAACACTCGAACACCTACACGGATTCCCCTGCACAGTGGCAGATATGTAAATATGGCGTTCACTTACCATTTCTCACGCATTAGGGTTCGAACACTCGAACACCTATACGGATTCTCCTACACAGTGGCAGATATGTAAATACGGCGTTTACTTACCATTTCTCGTGCGTTACGGTTCGAACACTGTAACACCCATACGGATTGTCTTGCACAGTGGCAGATACGTAAATACGGCGTTGACATACCATTTCTCGTGCATTACGGTTCGAACACTCGAACAACTATACGGATTCTACTGCGTAGTGGAAGATATGTAAATACGGCGTTTACTTACCATTTCTCGCGCATTACAGTTCGAACACTCGAACACCTAGACGGATTCTCCTGGATATTGGCAGATATGTAAATACGTCGTTTACTTACCATTTCTCGTGCATTACGGTTCGAACACTCGAACACCTATACGGATTCTCCTGCACTGTGGCAGATATGTAAATATGGCGTTTACTTACCATTTCTCACGCATTAGGGTTCGAACACTCGAACACCTATACGGATTCTCCTACACAGTGGCAGATATGTAAATACGGCATTTACTTACCATTTCTCGTGCATTACGGTTCGAACACTGTAACACCTATACGGATTGTCTTGCACAGTGGCAGATATGTAAATACGGCGTTTACTTACCATTTCTCGTGCATTACGGTTCGAACACTCGAACACCTATACGGATTCTCCTGCACAGTGGCAGATATGTAAATATGGCGTTTACTTACCATTTCTCACGCATTAGGGTTCGAACACTCGAACACCTATACGGATTCTCCTGCACAGTGGCAGATATGTAAATACAGCGTTTACTTGCAATTTCTCATGCATTGCGGTCCGAACACTCGAACACCTAGACGGATTCTCCAGCACAGTGGCAGATATGTAAATACGGCGTTTACTTACCATTTCTCGTGCATTACGGTTCGAACACTCGAAAACCTATACGGATTCTCCAGCACAGTGGCAGATATGTAAATATGGCGTTTACTTACCATTTCTCGTGCATTACAGTTCGAACACTCTAACACCTATACGGATTCTCCTGCACAGTGGCAGATATGTAAATATGGCGTTTACTTACCATTTCTCACGCATTAGGGTTCGAACACTCGAACACCTATACGGATTCTCCTGCACAGTGGCAGATATGTAAATACAGCGTTTACTTGCAATTTCTCATGCATTGCGGTCCGAACACTCGAACACCTAGACGGATTCTCCAGCACAATGGCAGATATGTAAATACGGCGTTTACTTACCATTTCTCGTGCATTACGGTTCAAACACTCGAACACCTATACGGATTCTCCTGCGCAGTGGCAGATATGTAAATACGGCGTTTACTTACCATTCCTCGTGCATTACGGTTCGAACACTCGAACACCTATACGGATTCTCCAGCACAGTGGCAGATATGTAAATATGGTGTTTACTTACCATTTCTCGTGCATTACGGTTCGAACACTCGAACACCTATACGGATTCTCCAGCACAGCGGCAGATATGTAAATACGGCGTTTACTTACCATTCGTCGTGCATTACGGTTCGAACACTCTAACACCTATACGGATTCTCCTGTACAGTGGCAGATATGTAAATAAGGCGTTTACTTACCATTTCTCATGCATTAGGGTTCGAACACTCGAACACCAATACGGATTCTCCTGCACAGTGGCAGATTTGTAAATACGACGTTTACTTATCATTTCTCAGGCATTACGGTTCGAACACTCGAACACCTACACGGATTCTCCTGCACAGTGGCAGATATGTATATATGGCGTTTACTTACCATTTCTCACGCATTAGGGTTCGAACACTCGAACACCTATACGGATTCTCCTACACAGTGGCAGATATGTAAATACGGCGTTTACTTACCATTTCTCGTGCATTACGGTTCGAACACTGTAACACCTATACGGATTGTCTTGCACAGTGGCAGATATGTAAATACGGCGTTTACTTACCATTTCTCGTGCATTACAGTTCAAACACTCGAACACCTATACGGATTCTCCTGCACAGTGGCAGATATGTAAATATGGCGTTTACTTACCATTTCTCGTGTATTACGGTTCGAACACTCGAACACCTATACGGATTCTCCTGCACAGTGGCAGACTTGTAAATATGGCGTTTACTTACCATTTCTCACGGATTAGGGTTCGAACACTCGAACACCTATACAGATTCTCCTGCACAGTGGCAGATATGTAAATACGGCGTTTACTTGCAATTTCTCATGCATTAGGGTTCGAACACTCGAACACCTACACGGATTTTCCTGCGCAGTGGCAGATATGTAAATACAGCGTTTACTTACCATTTCTCGTGCATTACGGTTCGAACACTCGAACACCTATACGGATTCTCCTGCATAGTGACAGATATGTAAATACGGCGTTTACTTACCATTTCTCGTGCATTACGGTTCGAACACTCGAACACCTATACGAATTCCCCTGTGCAGTGGCAGACATGTAAATACGGCGTTTACTTACCATTTCTTCTGCATTAGGGTTCGAACACTCGAACACCTATACGGATTCTCCAGCACAGTGGCAGATATGTAAATACGGTGTTTACTTGCCATTTCTCGTGCATTACGGTTCGAACACTCGAACACCTATACGGATTCTCCAGCCCAGTGGCAGATATGTAAATACGGCGTTTACTTACCATTCCTCGTGCATTACGGTTCGAACACTCGAACACCTATACGGATTCTCCTGCGCAGTGGCAGATATGTAAATAAGGCGTTTACTTACCATTTCTCACGCATTAGGGTTCGAACACTCGAACACCAATACGGATTCTCCTGCACAGTGGCAGATATGTAAATACGACGTTTACTTACCATTTCTCAGGCATTACGGTTCGAACACTCGAACACCTACACGGATTCTCCTGCACAGTGGCAGATATGTAAATATGGCGTTTACTTACCATTTCTCACGCATTAGGGTTCGAACACTCGAACACCTATACGGATTCTCCTACACAGTGGCAGATATGTAAATACGGCGTTTACTTACCATTTCTCGTGCGTTACGGTTCGAACACTGTAACACCTATACGGATTGTCTTGCACAGTGGCAGATACGTAAATACGGCGTTGACATACCATTTCTCGTGCATTACGGTTCGAACACTCGAACAACTATACGGATTCTACTGCGTAGTGGAAGATATGTAAATACGGCGTTTACTTACCATTTCTCGCGCATTACGGTTCGAACACTCGAACACCTAGACGGATTCTCCTGGATATTGGAAGATATGTAAATACGTCGTTTACTTACCATTTCTCGTGCATTACGGTTCGAACAATCGAACACCTATACGGATTCTCCTGCACTGTGGCAGATATGTAAATATGGCGTTTACTTACCATTTCTCACGCATTAGGGTTCGAACACTCGAACACCTATACGGATTCTCCTACACAGTGGCAGATATGTAAATACGGCGTTTACTTACCATTTCTCGTGCATTACGGTTCGAACACTGTAACACCTATACGGATTGTCTTGCACAGTGGCAGATATGTAAATACGGCGTTTACTTACCATTTCTCGTGCATTACGGTTCGAACACTCGAACACCTATACGGATTCTCCTGCACAGTGGCAGATATGTAAATATGGCGTTTACTTACCATTTCTCACGCATTAGGGTTCGAACACTCGAACACCTATACGGATTCTCCTGCACAGTGGCAGATATGTAAATACAGCGTTTACTTGCAATTTCTCATGCATTGCGGTCCGAACACTCGAACACCTAGACGGATTCTCCAGCACAGTGGCAGATATGTAAATACGGCGTTTACTTACCATTTCTCGTGCATTACGGTTCGAACACTCGAACACCTATACGGATTCTCCTGCGCAGTGGCAGATATGTAAATACGGCGTTTACTTACCATTCCTCGTGCATTACGGTTCGAACACTCGAACACCTATACGGATTCTCCAGCACATTGGCAGATATGTAAATATGGTGTTTACTTACCATTTCTCGTGCATTACGGTTCGAACACTCGAACACCTATACGGATTCTCCAGCACAGCGGCAGATATGTAAATACGGCGTTTACTTACCATTCGTCGTGCATTACGGTTCGAACACTCTAACACCTATACGGATTCTCCTGTACAGTGGCAGATATGTAAATAAGGTGTTTACTTACCATTTCTCATGCATTAGGGTTCGAACACTCGAACACCAATACGGATTCTCCTGCACAGTGGCAGATATGTAAATACGACGTTTACTTATCATTTCTCAGGCATTACGGTTCGAACACTCGAACACCTACACGGATTCTCCTGCACAGTGGCAGATATGTAAATATGGCGTTTACTTACCATTTCTCACGCATTAGGGTTCGAACACTCGAACACCTATACGGATTCTCCTACACAGTGGCAGATATGTAAATACGGCGTTTACTTACCATTTCTCGTGCATTACGGTTCGAACACTGTAACACCTATACGGATTGTCTTGCACAGTGGCAGATATGTAAATACGGCGTTTACTTACCATTTCTCGTGCATTACAGTTCGAACACTCGAACACCTATACGGATTCTCCTGCACAGTGGCAGATATGTAAATATGGCGTTTACTTACCATTTCTCGTGCATTACGGTTCGAACACTCGAACACCTATACGGATTCTCCTGCACAGTGGCAGACTTGTAAATATGGCGTTTACTTACCATTTCTCACGGATTAGGGTTCGAACACTCGAACACCTATACAGATTCTCCTGCACAGTGGCAGATATGTAAATACGGCGTTTACTTGCAATTTCTCATGCATTAGGGTTCGAACACTCGAACACCTACACGGATTTTCCTGCGCAGTGGCAGATATGTAAATACAGCGTTTACTTACCATTTCTCGTGCATTACAGTTCGAACACTCGAACACCTATACGGATTCTCCTGCATAGTGACAGATATGTAAATACGGCGTTTACTTACCATTTCTCGTGCATTACGGTTCGAACACTCGAACACCTATACGAATTCTCCTGTGCAGTGGCAGACATGTAAATACGGCGTTTACTTGCCATTTCTTCTGCATTAGGGTTCGAACACTCGAACACCTATACGGATTCTCCAGCACAGTGGCAGATATGTAAATACGGGGTTTACTTGCCATTTCTCGTGCATTACGGTTCGAACACTCGAACACCTATACGGATTCTCCAGCCCAGTGGCAGATATGTAAATACGGCGTTTACTTACCATTCCTCGTGCATTACGGTTCGAACACTCGAACACCTATACGGATTCTCCTGCGCAGTGGCAGAAATGTAAATAAGGCGTTTACTTACCATTTCTCACGCAGTAGGGTTCGAACACTCGAACACCAATACGGATTCTCCTGCATAGTGGCAGATATGTAAATACGACGTTTACTTACCATTTCTCAGGCATTACGGTTCGAACACTCGAACACCTACACGGATTCTCCTGCACAGTGGCAGATATGTAAATATGGCGTTTACTTACCATTTCTCACGCATTAGGGTTCGAACACTCGAACACCTATACGGATTCTCCTACACAGTGGCAGATATGTAAATACGGCGTTTACTTGCCATTTCTCGTGCGTTACGGTTCGAACACTGTAACACCTATACGGATTGTCTTGCACAGTGGCAGATACGTAAATACGGCGTTGACATACCATTTCTCGTGCATTACGGTTCGAACACTCGAACAACTATACGGATTCTACTGCGTAGTGGAAGATATGTAAATACGGCGTTTACTTACCATTTCTCGCGCATTACGGTTCGAACACTCGAACACCTAGACGGATTCTCCTGGATATTGGCAGATATGTAAATACGTCGTTTACTTACCATTTCTCGTGCATTACGGTTCGAACACTCGAACACCTATACGAATTCTCCTGCACAGTGGCAGATATGTAAATATGGCGTTTACTTACCATTTCTCACGCATTAGGGTTCGAACACTCGAACACCTATACGGATTCTCCTGCAGAGTGGCAGATATGTAAATACGGCGTTTACTTATCATTTCTCGGGCATTACGGTTCGAACATTCGAACACCTATACGGATTCTCCTGCACAGTGACAGATATGTAAATACGGCGTTTACTTACCATTTCTCATGCATTAGGGTTCAAACACTCGAACACCTATAAGGATTCTCCTGCACAGTGGCAGACATGTAAATATGGCGTTTACTTACCATTTCTCATGCATTAGGGTTCGAACACTCGAACACCTATACGGATTCTCCTGCACAGTGGCAGATATGTAAATGCGGCGTTTACTTACCATTTCTCGTGCATTACGGTTCGAACACTCGAACACCTATACGGATTCTCCGGCACAGTGGCAGATATGTAAATATGGCGTTCACTTACCATTTCTCACCCATTAGGGTTCGAACACACGAACAACTATACGGATTCTCCTGCACAGTGGCAGATATGTAAATACAGCGTTTACTTGCGATTTCTCATGCATTACGGGCCGAAGACTCGAACACCTAAACGGATTCTCCAGCACAGTGGCAGCTATGTAAATACGGCGTTTACTTACCATTTCTCGTGCATTACGGTTCGAACACTCGAACACCTATACGGATTCTCCAGCACAGTGGCAGATATGTAAATATGGCGTTTACTTACCATTTCTCGTGCATTACAGTTCGAACACTGTAACACCTATACGGATTCTCCTGCACAGTGGCAGATATGTAAATATGGCGTTTACTTACCATTTCTCACGCATTAGGGTTCGAACACTCGAACACCTATACGGATTCTCCTGCACAGTGGCAGATATGTAAATACAGCGTTTACTTGCAATTTCTCATGCATTGCGGTCCGAACACTCGAACACCTAGACGGATTCTCCAGCACAGTGGCAGATATGTAAATACGGCGTTTACTTACCATTTCTCGTGCATTACGGTTCGAACACTCGAACACCTATACGGATTCTCCTGCGCAGTGGCAGATATGTAAATACGGCGTTTACTTACCATTCCTCGTGCATTACGGTTCGAACACTCGAACACCTATACGGATTCTCCAGCACAGTGGCAGATATGTAAATATGGTGTTTACTTACCATTTCTCGTGCATTACGGTTCGAACTGTCGAACACCTATACGGATTCTCCAGCACAGTGGCAGATATGTAAATACGGCGTTTACTTACCATTCGTCGTGCATTACGGTTCGAACACTCTAACACCTATACGGATTCTCCTGCACAGTGGCAGATATGTAAATAAGGCGTTTACTTACCAATTCTCACGCATTAGGGTTCGAACACTCGAACACCAATACGGATTCTCCTGCACAGTGGCAGATATGTAAATACGACGTTTACTTACCATTTCTCAGGCATTACGGTTCGAACACTCGAACACCTACACGGATTCTCCTGCACAGTGGCAGATATGTAAATATGGCGTTTACTTACCATTTCTCACGCATTAGGGTTCGAACACTCGAACACCTATACGGATTCTCCTACACAGTGGCAGATATGTAAATACGGCGTTTACTTACCATTTCTCGTGCATTACGGTTCGAGCACTGTAACACCTATACGGATTGTCTTGCACAGTGGCAGATATGTAAATACGGCGTTTACTTACCATTTCTCGTGCATTACGGTTCGAACACTCGAACACCTATACGGATTCTCCTGCACAGTGGCAGATATGTAAACATGGCGTTTACTTACCATTTCTCGTGCATTACGGTTCGAACACTCGAACACCTATACGGATTCTCCTGCACAGTGGCAGACTTGTAAATATGGCGTTTACTTACCATTTCTCACGGATTAGGGTTCGAACACTCGAACACCTATACAGATTCTCCTGCACAGTGGCAGATATGTAAATACGGCGTTTACTTGCAATTTCTCATGCATTAGGGTTCGAACACTCGAACACCTACACGGATTTTCCTGCGCAGTGGCAGATATGTAAATACAGCGTTTACTTACCATTTCTCGTGCATTACGGTTCGAACACTCGAACACCTATACGGATTCTCCTGCATAGTGGGAGATATGTAAATACGGCGTTTACTTACCATTTCTCGTGCATTACGGTTCGAACACTCGAACACCTATACGAATTCTCCTGTGCAGTGGCAGACATGTAAATACGGCGTTTACGTACCATTTCTTCTGCATTAGGGTTCGAACACTCGAACACCGATACGGATTCTCCAGCACAGTGGCAGATATGTAAATACGGTGTTTACTTGCCATTTCTCGTGCATTACGGTTCGAACACTCGAACACCTATACGGATTCTCCTGCACAGTGGCAGATATGTAAATATGGCGTTTACTTACCATTTCTCACGCATTAGGGTTCGAACACTCGAACACCTATACGGATTCTCCTGCACAGTGGCAGATATATAAATACGGCGTTTACTTATCATTTCTCGGGCATTACGGTTCGAACATTCGAACACCTATACGGATTCTCCTGCACAGTGACAGATATGTAAATACGGCGTTTACTTACCATTTCTCATGCATTAGGGTTCAAACACTCGAACACCTATAAGGATTCTCCTGCACAGTGGCAGACATGTAAATATGGCGTTTACTTACCATTTCTCATGCATTAGGGTTCGAACACTCGAACACCTATACGGATTCTCCTACACAGTGGCAGATATGTAAATGCGGCGTTTACTTACCATTTCTCGTGCATTACGGTTCGAACACTCGAACACCTATACGGATTCTCCGGCACAGTGGCAGATATGTAAATATGGCGTTCACTTACCATTTCTCACCCATTAGGGTTCGAACACACGAACAACTATACGGATTCTCCTGCACAGTGGCAGATATGTAAATACAGCGTTTACTTGCGATTTCTCATGCATTACGGGCCGAAGACTCGAACACCTAAACGGATTCTCCAGCAAAGTGGCAGCTATGTAAATACGGCGTTTACTTACCATTTCTCGTGCATTACGGTTCGAACACTCGAACACCTATACGGATTCTCCAGCACAGTGGCAGATATGTAAATATGGCGTTTACTTACCATTTCTCGTGCATTACAGTTCGAACACTGTAACACCTATACGGATTCTCCTGCACAGTGGCAGATAGGTAAATATGGCGTTTACTTACCATTTCTCACGCATTAGGGTTCGAACACTCGAACACCTATACGGATTCTCCTGCACAGTGGCAGATACGTAAATACAGCGTTTACTTGCAATTTCTCATGCATTGCGGTCCGAACACTCGAACACCTAGACGGATTCTCCAGCACAGTGGCAAATATGTAAATACGGCGTTTACTTACCATTTCTCGTGCATTACGGTTCGAACACTCGAACACCTATACGGATTCTCCTGCGCAGTGGCAGATATGTAAATACGGCGTTTACTTACCATTCCTCGTGCATTACGGTTCGAACACTCGAACACCTATACGGATTCTCCAGCACAGTGGCAGATATGTAAATATGGTGTTTACTTACCATTTCTCGTGCATTACGGTTCGAACAGTCGAACACCTATACGGATTCTCCAGCACAGTGGCAGATATGTAAATACGGCGTTTACTTTCCATTCGTCGTGCATTACGGTTCGAACACTCTAACACCTATACGGATTCTCCTGCACAGTGGCAGATATGTAAATAAGGCGTTTACTTACCATTTCTCACGCATTAGGGTTCGAACACTCGAACACCAATACGGATTCTCCTGCACAGTGGCAGATATGTAAATACGACGTTTACTTACCATTTCTCAGGCATTACGGTTCGAACACTCGAACACCTACACGGATTCTCCTGCACAGTGGCAGATATGTAAATATGGCGTTTACTTACCATTTCTCACGCATTAGGGTTCGAACACTCGAACACCTATACGGATTCTCCTACACAGTGGCAGATATGTAAATACGGCGTTTACTTACCATTTCTCGTGCATTACGGTTCGAGCACTGTAACACCTATACGGATTGTCTTGCACAGTGGCAGATATGTAAATACGGCGTTTACTTACCATTTCTCGTGCATTACGGTTCGAACACTCGAACACCTATACGGATTCTCCTGCACAGTGGCAGATATGTAAATATGGCGTTTACTTACCATTTCTCGTGCATTACGGTTCGAACACTCGAACACCTATACGGATTCTCCTGCACAGTGGCAGACTTGTAAATATGGCGTTTACTTACCATTTCTCACGGATTAGGGTTCGAACACTCGAACACCTATACAGATTCTCCTGCACAGTGGCAGATATGTAAATACGGCGTTTACTTGCAATTTCTCATGCATTAGGGTTCGAACACTCGAACACCTACACGGATTTTCCTGCGCAGTGGCAGATATGTAAATACAGCGTTTACTTACCATTTCTCGTGCATTACGGTTCGAACACTCGAACACCTATACGGATTCTCCTGCATAGTGGCAGATATGTAAATACGGCGTTTACTTACCATTTCTCGTGCATTACGGTTCGAACACTCGAACACCTATACGAATTCTCCTGTGCAGTGGCAGACATGTAAATACGGCGTTTACTTACCATTTCTTCTGCATTAGGGTTCGAACACTCGAACACCTATACGGATTATCCAGCACAGTGGCAGATATGTAAATACGGTGTTTACTTGCCATTTCTCGTGCATTACGGTTCGAACACTCGAACACCTATACGGATTCTCCTGCACAGTGGCAGATATGTAAATATGGCGTTTACTTACCATTTCCCACGCATTAGGGTTCGAACACTCGAACACCTATACGGATTCTCCTGCACAGTGGCAGATATGTAAATACGGCGTTTACTTATCATTTCTCGGGCATTACGGTTCGAACATTCGAACACCTATACGGATTCTCCTGCACAGTGACAGATATGTAAATACGGTGTTTACTTACCATTTCTCATCCATTAGGGTTCAAACACTCGAACACCTATAAGGATTCTCCTGCACAGTGGCAGACATGTAAATATGGCGTTTACTTACCATTTCTCATGCATTAGGGTTCGAACACTCGAACACCTATACGGATTCTCGTACACAGTGGCAGATATGTAAATGCGGCGTTTACTTACCATTTCTCGTGCATTACGGTTCGAACACTCGAACACCTATACGGATTCTCCGGCACAGTGGCAGATATGTAAATATGGCGTTCACTTACCATTTCTCACCCATTAGGGTTCGAACACACGAACAACTATACGGATTCTCCTGCACAGTGGCAGATATGTAAATACAGCGTTTACTTGCGATTTCTCATGCATTACGGGCCGAAGACTCGAACACCTAAACGGATTCTCCAGCACAGTGGCAGCTATGTAAATACGGCGTTTACTTACCATTTCTCGTGCATTACGGTTCGAACACTCGAACACCTATACGGATTCTCCAGCATAGTGGCAGATATGTAAATATGGCGTTTACTTACCATTTCTCGTGCATTACAGTTCGAACACTGTAACACCTATACGGATTCTCCTGCACAGTGGCAGATATGTAAATATGGCGTTTACTTACCATTTCTCACGCATTAGGGTTCGAACACTCGAACACCTATACGGATTCTCCTGCACAGTGGCAGACGTGTAAATACAGCGTTTACTTGCAATTTCTCATGCATTGCGGTCCGAACACTCGAACACCTAGACGGATTCTCCAGCACAGTGGCAGATATGTAAATACGGCGTTTACTTACCATTTCTCGTGCATTACGGTTCGAACACTCGAACACCTATACGGATTCTCCTGCGCAGTGGCAGATATGTAAATACGGCGTTTACTTACCATTCCTCGTGCATTACGGTTCGAACACTCGAACACCTATACGGATTCTCCAGCACAGTGGCAGATATGTAAATATGGTGTTTACTTACCATTTCTCGTGCATTACGGTTCGAACAGTCGAACACCTATACGGATTCTCCAGCACAGTGGCAGATATGTAAATACGGCGTTTACTTACCATTCGTCGTGCATTACGGTTCGAACACTCTAACACCTATACGGATTCTCCTGCACAGTGACAGATATGTAAATAAGGCGTTTACTTACCATTTCTCACGCATTAGGGTTCGAACACTCGAACACCAATACGGATTCTCCTGCACAGTGGCAGGTATGTAAATACGACGTTTACTTACCATTTCTCAGGCATTACGGTTCGAACACTCGAACACCTACACGGATTCTCCTGCACAGTGGCAGATATGTAAATATGGCGTTTACTTACCATTTCTCACGCATTAGGGTTCGAACACTCGAACACCTATACGGATTCTCCTACACAGTGGCAGATATGTAAATACGGCGTTTACTTACCATTTCTCGTGCATTACGGTTCGAACACTGTAACACCTATACGGATTGTCTTGCACAGTGGCAGATATGTAAATACGGCGTTTACTTACCATTTCTCGTGCATTACGGTTCGAACACTCGAACACCTATACGGATTCTCCTGCACAGCGGCAGATATGTAAATATGGCGTTTACTTACCATTTCTCGTGCATTACGGTTCGAACACTCGAACACCGATACGGATTCTCCTGCACAGTGGCAGACTTGTAAATATGGCGTTTACTTACCATTTCTCACGGATTAGGGTTCGAACACTCGAACACCTATACAGATTCTCCTGCACAGTGGCAGATATGTAAATACGGCGTTTACTTGCAATTTCTCATGCATTAGGGTTCGAACACTCGAACACCTACACGGATTTTCCTGCGCAGTGGCAGATATGTAAATACAGCGTTTACTTACCATTTCTCGTGCATTACGGTTCGAACACTCGAACACCTATACGGATTCTCCTGCATAGTGGCAGATATGTAAATACGGCGTTTACTTACCATTTCTCGTGCATTACGGTTCGAACACTCGAACACCTATACGAATTCTCCTGTGCAGTGGCAGACATGTAAATACGGCGTTTACTTACCATTTCTTCTGCATTAGGGTTCGAACACTCGAACACCTATACGGATTCTCGAGCACAGTGGCAGATATGTAAATACGGTGTTTACTTGCCATTTCTCGTGCATTACGGTTCGAACACTCGAACACCTATACGGATTCTCCAGCCCAGTGGCAGATATGTAAATACGGCGTTTACTTACCATTCCTCGTGCATTACGGTTCGAACACTCGAACACCTATACGGATTCTCCTGCGCAGTGGCAGATATGTAAATAAGGCGTTTACTTACCATTTCTCACGCATTAGGGTTCGAACACTCGAACACCAATACAGATTCTCCTGCACAGTGGCAGATATGTAAATACGACGTTTACTTACCATTTCTCAGGCATTACGGTTCGAACATTCGAACACCTACACGGATTCTCCTGCACAGTGGCAGATATGTAAATATGGCGTTTACTTACCATTTCTCACGCATTAGGGTTCGAACACTCGAACACCTATACGGATTCTCCTACACAGTGGCAGATATGTAAATACGGCGTTTACTTACCATTTCTCGTGCATTACGGTTCGAACACTGTAACACCTATACGGATTGTCTTGCACAGTGGCAGATACGTAAATACGGCGTTGACTTACCATTTCTCGTGCATTACGGTTCGACCACTCGAACAACTATACGGATTCTCCTGCGTAGTGGAAGATATGTAAATACGGCGTTTACTTACCATTTCTCGCGCATTACGGTTCGAACACTCGAACACCTAGACGGATTCTCCTGGATATTGGCAGATATGTAAATACATCGTTTACTTACCATTTCTCGTGCATTACGGTTCGAACACTCGAACACCTATACGGATTCTCCAGCACAGTGGCAGATATGTAAATATGGTGTTTACTTACCATTTCTCGTGCATTACGGTTCGAACAGTCGAACACCTATACGGATTCTCCAGCACAGTGGCAGATATGTAAATACGGCGTTTACTTACCATTCGTCGTGCATTACGGTTCGAACACTCTAACACCTATACGGATTCTCCTGCACAGTGACAGATATGTAAATAAGGCGTTTACTTACCATTTCTCACGCATTAGGGTTCGAACACTCGAACACCAATACGGATTCTCCTGCACAGTGGCAGGTATGTAAATACGACGTTTACTTACCATTTCTCAGGCATTACGGTTCGAACACTCGAACACCTACACGGATTCTCCTGCACAGTGGCAGATATGTAAATATGGCGTTTACTTACCATTTCTCACGCATTAGGGTTCGAACACTCGAACACCTATACGGATTCTCCTACACAGTGGCAGATATGTAAATACGGCGTTTACTTACCATTTCTCGTGCATTACGGTTCGAACACTGTAACACCTATACGGATTGTCTTGCACAGTGGCAGATATGTAAATACGGCGTTTACTTACCATTTCTCGTGCATTACGGTTCGAACACTCGAACACCTATACGGATTCTCCTGCACAGCGGCAGATATGTAAATATGGCGTTTACTTACCATTTCTCGTGCATTACGGTTCGAACACTCGAACACCTATACGGATTCTCCTGCACAGTGGCAGACTTGTAAATATGGCGTTTACTTACCATTTCTCACGGATTAGGGTTCGAACACTCGAACACCTATACAGATTCTCCTGCACAGTGGCAGATATGTAAATACGGCGTTTACTTGCAATTTCTCATGCATTAGGGTTCGAACACTCGAACACCTACACGGATTTTCCTGCGCAGTGGCAGATATGTAAATACAGCGTTTACTTACCATTTCTCGTGCATTACGGTTCGAACACTCGAACACCTATACGGATTCTCCTGCATAGTGGCAGATATGTAAATACGGCGTTTACTTACCATTTCTCGTGCATTACGGTTCGAACACTCGAACATCTATACGAATTCTCCTGTGCAGTGGCAGACATGTAAATACGGCGTTTACTTACCATTTCTTCTGCATTAGGGTTCGAACACTCGAACACCTATACGGATTCTCGAGCACAGTGGCAGATATGTAAATACGGTGTTTACTTGCCATTTCTCGTGCATTACGGTTCGAACACTCGAACACCTATACGGATTCTCCAGCCCAGTGGCAGATATGTAAATACGGCGTTTACTTACCATTCCTCGTGCATTACGGTTCGAACACTCGAACACCTATACGGATTCTCCTGCGCAGTGGCAGATATGTAAATAAGGCGTTTACTTACCATTTCTCACGCATTAGGGTTCGAACACTCGAACACCAATACAGATTCTCCTGCACAGTGGCAGATATGTAAATACGACGTTTACTTACCATTTCTCAGGCATTACGGTTCGAACATTCGAACACCTACACGGATTCTCCTGCACAGTGGCAGATATGTAAATATGGCGTTTACTTACCATTTCTCACGCATTAGGGTTCGAACACTCGAACACCTATACGGATTCTCCTACACAGTGGCAGATATGTAAATACGGCGTTTACTTACCATTTCTCGTGCATTACGGTTCGAACACTGTAACACCTATACGGATTGTCTTGCACAGTGGCAGATACGTAAATACGGCGTTGACTTACCATTTCTCGTGCATTACGGTTCGACCACTCGAACAACTATACGGATTCTCCTGCGTAGTGGAAGATATGTAAATACGGCGTTTACTTACCATTTCTCGCGCATTACGGTTCGAACACTCGAACACCTAGACGGATTCTCCTGGATATTGGCAGATATGTAAATACATCGTTTACTTACCATTTCTCGTGCATTACGGTTTGAACACTCGAACACCTATACGGATTCTCGTGCACAGTGGCATATATGTAAATATGGCGTTTACTTACCATTTCTCACGCATTAGGGTTCGAACACTCGAACACCTATACGGATTCTCCTACACAGTGGCAGATATGTAAATACGGCGTTTACTTACCATTTCTCGTGCATTACGGTTCGAACACTGTAACACCTATACGGATTGTCTTGCACAGTGGCAGATATGTAAATACGGCGTTTACTTACCATTTCTCGTGCATTACGGTTCGAACACTCGAACACCTATACGGATTCTCCTGCAAAGTGGCAGATATGTAAATATGGCGTTTACTTACCATTTCTCGTGCATTACGGTTCGAATACTCGAACACCTATACGGATTCTCCTGCACAGTGGCAGACTTGTAAATATGGCGTTTACTTACCATTTCTCACGGATTAGGGTTCGAACACTCGAACACCTATACAGATTCTCCTGCACAGTGGCAGATATGTAAATACGGCGTTTACTTGCAATTTCTCATGCATTAGGGTTCGAACACTCGAACACCTACACGGATTTTCCTGCGCAGTGGCAGATATGTAAATACAGCGTTTACTTACCATTTCTCGTGCATTACGGTTCGAACACTCGAACACCTATACGGATTCTCCTGCATAGTGGCAGATATGTAAATACGGCGTTTACTTACCATTTCTCGTGCATTACGGTTCGAACACTCGAACAACTATACGAATTCTCCTGCGCAGTGGCAGACATGTAAATACGGCGTTTACTTACCATTTCTTCTGCATTAGGGTTCGAACACTCGAACACCTATACGGATTCTCCAGCACAGTGGCAGATATGTAAATACGGTGTTTACTTGCCATTTCTCGGGCATTACGGTTCGAACACTCGAACACCTATACGGATTCTCCACCCCAGTGGCAGATATGTAAATACGGCGTTTACTTACCATTCCTCGTGCATTACGGTTCGAACACTCGAACACCTATACGGATTCTCCTGCGCAGTGGCAGATATGTAAATAAGGCGTTTACTTACCATTTCTCACGCATTAGGGTTCGAACACTCGAACACCAATACGGATTCTCCTGCACAGTGGCAGATATGTAAATACGACGTTTACTTACCATTTCTCAGGCATTACGGTTCGAACACTCGAACACCTACATGGATTCTCCTGCACAGTGGCAGATATGTAAATATGGCATTTACTTACCATTTCTCACGCATTAGGGTTCGAACACTCGAACACCTATACGGATTCTCCTACACAGTGGCAGATATGTAAATACGGCGTTTACTTACCATTTCTCGTGCATTACGGTTCGAACACTGTAACACCTATACGGATTGTCTTGCACAGTGGCAGATATGTAAATACGGCGTTGACTTACCATTTCTCGTGCATTACGGTTCGAACACTCGAACAACTATACGGATTCTCCTGCGTAGTGGAAGATATGTAAATACGGCGTTTACTTACCATTTCTCGCGCGTTACGGTTCGAACTCTCGAACACCTAGACGGATTGTCCTGGATATTGGCAGATATGTAAATTTGTCGGTTACCTACCATTTCTCGTGCATTACGGTTCGAACACTCGAACACCTATACGGATTCTCCTGCACAGTGGCAGATTTGTAAATATGGCGTTTACTTACCATTTCTCACGCATTAGGGTTCGAACACTCGAACACCTATACGGATTCTCCTGCACAGTGGCAGATATGTAAATACGGCGTTTACTTATCATTTCTCGGGCATTACGGTTCGAACATTCGAACACCTATACGGATTCTCCTGCACAGTGACAGATATGTAAATACGGCGTTTACTTACCATTTCTCATGCATTAGGGTTCAAACACTCGAACACCTATAAGGATTCTCCTGCACAGTGGCAGACATGTAAATATGGCGTTTACTTACCATTTCTCATGCATTAGGGTTCGAACACTCGAACACCTATACGGATTCTCCTGCACAGTGGCAGATATGTAAATACAGCGTTTACTTGCAATTTCTCATGCATTGCGGTCCGAACACTCGAACACCTAGACGGATTCTCCTGGATATTGGCAGATATGTAAATACATCGTTTACTTACCATTTCTCGTGCATTACGGTTCGAACACTCGAACACCCATACGGATTCTCGTGCAGAGTGGCAGATATGTAAATATGGGGTTTACTTACCATTTCTCACGCATTAGGGTTCGAACACTCGAACACCTATACGGATTCTCCTACACAGTGGCAGATATGTAAATACGGCGTTTACTTACCATTTCTCGTGCATTACGGTTCGAACACTGTAACACCTATACGGATTGTCTTGCACAGTGGCAGATATGTAAATACGGCGTTTACTTACCATTTCTCGTGCATTACGGTTCGAACACTCGAACACCTATACGGATTCTCCTGCATAGTGGCAGATATGTAAATACGGCGTTTACTTACCATTTCTCGTGCATTACGGTTCGAACACTCGAACACCTATACGAATTCTCCTGCGCAGTGGCAGACATGTAAATACGGCGTTTACTTACCATTTCTTCTGCATTAGGGTTCGAACACTCGAACACCTATACGGATTCTCCAGCACAGTGGCAGATATGTAAATACGGTGTTTACTTGCCATTTCTCGGGCATTACGGTTCGAACACTCGAACACCTATACGGATTCTCCACCCCAGTGGCAGATATGTAAATACGGCGTTTACTTACCATTCCTCGTGCATTACGGTTCGAACACTCGAACACCTATACGGATTCTCCTGCGCAGTGGCAGATATGTAAATAAGGCGTTTACTTACCATTTCTCACGCATTAGGGTTCGAACACTCGAACACCAATACGGATTCTCCTGCACAGTGGCAGATATGTAAATACGACGTTTACTTACCATTTCTCAGGCATTACGGTTCGAACACTCGAACACCTACACGGATTCTCCTGCACAGTGGCAGATATGTAAATATGGCATTTACTTACCATTTCTCACGCATTAGGGTTCGAACACTCGAACACCTATACGGATTCTCCTACACAGTGGCAGATATGTAAATACGGCGTTTACTTACCATTTCTCGTGCATTACGGTTCGAACACTGTAACACCTATACGGATTGTCTTGCACAGTGGCAGATATGTAAATACGGCGTTGACTTACCATTTCTCGTGCATTACGGTTCGAACACTCGAACAACTATACGGATTCTCCTGCGTAGTGGAAGATATGTAAATACGGCGTTTAGTTACCATTTCTCGCGCGTTACGGTTCGAACACTCGAACACCTAGACGGATTCTCCTGGATATTGGCAGATATGTAAATTTGTCGGTTACCTACCATTTCTCGTGCATTACGGTTCGAACACTCGAACACCTATACGGATTCTCCTGCACAGTGGCAGATATGTAAATATGGCGTTTACTTACCATTTCTCACGCATTAGGGTTCGAACACTCGAACACCTATACGGATTCTCCTGCACAGTGGCAGATATGTAAATACGGCGTTTACTTATCATTTCTCGGGCATTACGGTTCGAACATTCGAACACCTATACGGATTCTCCTGCACAGTGACAGATATGTAAATACGGCGTTTACTTACCATTTCTCATGCATTAGGGTTCAAACACTCGAACACCTATAAGGATTCTCCTGCACAGTGGCAGACATGTAAATATGGCGTTTACTTACCATTTCTCATGCATTAGGGTTCGAACACTCGAACACCTATACGGATTCTCCTACACAGTGGCAGATATGTAAATGCGGCGTTTACTTACCATTTCTCGTGCATTACGGTTCGAACACTCGAACACCTATACGGATTCTCCGGCACAGTGGCAGATATGTAAATATGGCGTTCACTTACCATTTCTCACCCATTAGGGTTCGAACACACGAACAACTATACGGATTCTCCTGCATAGTGGCAGATATGTAAATACAGCGTTTACTTGCAATTTCTCATGCATTACGGGCCGAAGACTCGAACACCTAAACGGATTCTCCAGCACAGTGGCAGCTATGTAAAAACGGCGTTTACTTACCATTTCTCGTGCATTACGGTTCGAACACTCGAACACCTATACGGATTCTCCAGCACAGTGGCAGATATGTAAATATGGCGTTTACTTACCATTTCTCGTGCATTACAGTTCGAACACTGTAACACCTATACGGATTCTCCTGCACAGTGGCAGATATGTAAATATGGCGTTTACTTACCATTTCTCACGCATTAGGGTTCGAACACTCGAACACCTATACGGATTCTCCTGCACAGTGGCAGATATGTAAATACAGCGTTTACTTGCAATTTCTCATGCATTGCGGTCCGAACACTCGAACACCTAGACGGATTCTCCAGCACAGTGGCAGATATGTAAATACGGCGTTTACTTACCATTTCTCGTGCATTACGGTTCGAACACTCGAACACCTATACGGATTCTCCTGCGCAGTGGCAGATATGTAAATACGGCGTTTACTTACCATTCCTCGTGCATTACGGTTCGAACACTCGAACACCTATACGGATTCTCCAGCACAGTGGCTGATATGTAAATACGGCGTTTACTTACCATTCCTCGTGCATTACGGTTCGAACACTCGAACACCTATACGGATTCTCCAGCACAGTGGCAGATATGTAAATACGGCGTTTACTTACCATTCGTCGTGCATTACGGTTCGAACACTCTAACACCTATACGGATTCTCCTGCACAGTGGCAGATATGTAAATAAGGCGTTTACTTACCATTTCTCGCGCATTAGGGTTCGAACACTCGAACACCAATACGGATTCTCCTGGACAGTGGCAGATATGTAAATACGACGTTTACTTACCATTTCTCAGGCATTACGGTTCGAACACTCGAACACCTACACGGATTCTCCTGCACAGTGGCAGATATGTAAATATGGCGTTTACTTACCATTTCTCACGCATTAGGGTTCGAACACTCGAACACCTATACGGATTCTCCTACACAGTGGCAGATATGTAAATACGGCGTTTACTTACCATTTCTCGTGCATTACGGTTCGAACACTGTAACACCTATACGGATTGTCTTGCACAGTGGCAGATACGTAAATACGGCGTTGACTTACCATTTCTCGTGCATTACGGTTCGAACACTCGAACAACTATACGGATTCTCCTGCGTAGTGGAAGATATGTAAATACGGCGTTTACTTACCATTTCTCGCGCATTACGGTTCGAACACTCGAACACCTAGACGGATTCTCCTGGATATTGGCAGATATGTAAATACATCGTTTACTTACCATTTCTCGTGCATTACGGTTCGAACACTCGAACACCCATACGGATTCTCGTGCACAGTGGCAGATATGTAAATATGGGGTTTACTTACCATTTCTCACGCATTAGGGTTCGAACACTCGAACACCTATACGGATTCTCCTACACAGTGGCAGATATGTAAATACGGCGTTTACTTACCATTTCTCGTGCATTACGGTTCGAACACTGTAACACCTATACGGATTGTCTTGCACAGTGGCAGATATGTAAATACGGCGTTTACTTAACATTTCTCGTGCATTACGGTTCGAACACTCGAACACCTATACGGATTCTCCTGCACAGTGGCAGATATCTAAATATGGCGTTTACTTACCATTTCTCGTGCATTACGGTTCGAATACTCGAACACCTATACGGATTCTCCTGCACAGTGGCAGACTTGTAAATATGGCGTTTACTTACCATTTCTCACGGATTAGGGTTCGAACACTCGAACACCTATACAGATTCTCCTGCACAGTGGCAGATATGTAAATACGGCGTTTACTTGCAATTTCTCATGCATTAGGGTTCGAACACTCGAACACCTACACGGATTTTCCTGCGCAGTGGCAGATATGTAAATACAGCGTTTACTTACCATTTCTCATGCATTACGGTTCGAACACTCGAACACCTATACGGATTCTCCTGCATAGTGGCAGATATGTAAATACGGCGTTTACTTACCATTTCTCGTGCATTACGGTTCGAACACTCGAACACCTATACGAATTCTCCTGCGCAGTGGCAGACATGTAAATACGGCGTTTACTTACCATTTCTTCTGCATTAGGGTTCGAACACTCGAACACCTATACGGATTCTCCAGCACAGTGGCAGATATGTAAATACGGTGTTTACTTGCCATTTCTCGGGCATTACGGTTCGAACACTCGAACACCTATACGGATTCTCCACCCCAGTGGCAGATATGTAAATACGGCGTTTACTTACCATTCCTCGTGCATTACGGTTCGAACACTCGAACACCTATACGGATTCTCCTGCGCAGTGGCAGATTTGTAAATAAGGCGTTTACTTACCATTTCTCACGCATTAGGGTTCGAACACTCGAACACCAATACGGATTCTCCTGCACAGTGGCAGATATGTAAATACGACGTTTACTTACCATTTCTCAGGCATTACGGTTCGAACACTCGAACACCTACACGGATTCTCCTGCACAGTGGCAGATATGTAAATATGGCGTTTACTTACCATTTCTCACGCATTAGGGTTCGAACACTCGAACACCTATACGGATTCTCCTACACAGTGGCAGATATGTAAATACGGCGTTTACTTACCATTTCTCGTGCATTACGGTTCGAACACTGTAACACCTATACGGATTGTCTTGCACAGTGGCAGATATGTAAATACGGCGTTGACTTACCATTTCTCGTGCATTACGGTTCGAACACTCGAACAACTATACGGATTCTCCTGCGTAGTGGAAGATATGTAAATACGGCGTTTACTTACCATTTCTCGCGCATTACGGTTCGAACACTCGAACACCTAGACGGATTCTCCTGGATATTGGCAGATATGTAAATATGTCGGTTACCTACCATTTCTCGTGCATTACGGTTCGAACACTCGAACACCTATACGGATTCTCCTGCACAGTGGCAGATATGTAAATATGGCGTTTACTTACCATTTCTCACGCATTAGGGTTCGAACACTCGAACACCTATACGGATTCTCCTGCACAGTGGCAGATATGTAAATACGGCGTTTACTTATCATTTCTCGGGCATTACGGTTCGAACATTCGAACACCTATACGGATTCTCCTGCACAGTGACAGATATGTAAATACGGCGTTTACTTACCATTTCTCATGCATTAGGGTTCAAACACTCGAACACCTATAAGGATTCTCCTGCACAGTGGCAGACATGTAAATATGGCGTTTACTTACCATTTCTCATGCATTACGGTTCGAACACTCGAACACCTATACAGATTCTCCTACACAGTGGCAGATATGTAAATGCGGCGTTTACTTACCATTTCTCGTGCATTACGGTTCGAACACTCGAACACCTATACGGATTCTCCGGCACAGTGGCAGATATGTAAATATGGCGTTCACTTACCATTTCTCACCCATTAGGGTTCGAACACACGAACAACTATACGGATTCTCCTGCATAGTGGCAGATATGTAAATACAGCGTTTACTTGCGATTTCTCATGCATTACGGGCCGAAGACTCGAACACCTAAACGGATTCTCCAGCACAGTGGCAGCTATGTAAAAACGGCGTTTACTTACCATTTCTCGTGCATTACGGTTCGAACACTCGAACACCTATACGGATTCTCCAGCACAGTGGCAGATATGTAAATATGGCGTTTACTTACCATTTCTCGTGCATTACAGTTCGAACACTGTAACACCTATACGGATTCTCCTGCACAGTGGCAGATATGTAAATATGGCGTTTACTTACCATTTCTCACGCATTAGGGTTCGAACACTCGAACACCTATACGGATTCTCCTGCACAGTGGCAGATATGTAAATACAGCGTTTACTTGCAATTTCTCATGCATTGCGGTCCGAACACTCGAACACCTAGACGGATTCTCCAGCACAGTGGCAGATATGTAAATACGGCGTTTACTTACCATTTCTCGTGCATTACGGTTCGAACACTCGGACACCTATACGGATTCTCCTGCGCAGTGGCAGATATGTAAATACGGCGTTTACTTACCATTCCTCGTGCATTACGGTTCGAACACTCGAACACCTATACGGATTCTCCAGCACAGTGGCTGATATGTAAATACGGCGTTTACTTACCATTCCTCGTGCATTACGGTTCGAACACTCGAACACCTATACGGATTCTCCAGCACAGTGGCAGATATGTAAATACGGCGTTTACTTACCATTCGTCGTGCATTACGGTTCGAACACTCTAACACCTATACGGATTCTCCTGCACAGTGGCAGATATGTAAATAAGGCATTTACTTACCATTTCTCACGCATTAGGGTTCGAACACTCGAACACCAATACGGATTCTCCTGGACAGTGGCAGATATGTAAATACGACGTTTACTTACCATTTCTCAGGCATTACGGTTCGAACACTCGAACACCTACACGGATTCTCCTGCACAGTGGCAGATATGTAAATATGGCGTTTACTTACCATTTCTCACGCATTAGGGTTCGAACACTCGAACACCTATACGAATTCTCCTACACAGTGGCAGATATGTAAATACGGCGTTTACTTACCATTTCTCGTGCATTACGGTTCGAACACTGTAACACCTATACGGATTGTCTTGCACAGTGGCAGATATGTAAATACGGCGTTTACTTACCATTTCAAGTGCATTACGGTTCGAACACTCGAACACCTATACGGATTCTCCTGCACAGTGGCAGATATGTAAATATGGCGTTTACTTACCATTTCTCGTGCATTACGGTTCGAACACTTGAACACCTATACGGATTCTCCTGCACAGTGGCAGACTTGTAAATATGGCGTTTACTTACCATTTCTCACGGATTAGGGTTCGAACACTCGAACACCTATACAGATTCTCCTGCACAGTGGCAGATATGTAAATACGGCGTTTACTTGCAATTTCTCATGCATTGGGGTTCGAACACTCGAACACCTACACGGATTTTCCTACGCAGTGGCAGATATGTAAATACAGCGTTTACTTACCATTTCTCGTGCATTACGGTTCGAACACTCGAACACCTATACGGATTCTCCTGCATAGTGGCAGATATGTGAATACGGCGTTTACTTACCATTTCTCGTGCATTACGGTTCGAACACTCGAACACCTATACGAATTCTCCTGCGCAGTGGCAGACATGTAAATACGGCGTTTACTTACCATTTCTTCTGCATTAGGGTTCGAACACTCGAACACCTATACGGATTCTCCAGCACAGTGGCAGATATGTAAATACGGTGTTTACTTGCCATTTCTCGTGCATTACGGTTCGAACACTCGAACACCTATACGGATTCTCCAGCCCAGTGGCAGATATGTAAATACGGCGTTTACTTACCATTCCTCGTGCATTACGGTTCGAACACTCGAACACCTATACGGATTCTCCTGCGCAGTGGCAGATATGTAAATACGGCGTTTACTTACCATTCCTCGTGCATTACGGTTCGAACACTCGAACACCTATACGGATTCTGCAGCACAGTGGCAGATATGTAAATACGGCGTTTACTTACCATTTCTCATGCATTAGGGTTCAAACACTCGAACACCTATAAGGATTCTCCTGCACAGTGGCAGACATGTAAATATGGCGTTTACTTACCATTTCTCATGCATTAGGGTTCGAACACTCGAACACCTATACGGATTCTCCTACACAGTGGCAGATATGTAAATGCGGCGTTTACTTACCATTTCTCGTGCATTACGGTTCGAACACTCGAACACCTATACGGATTTTCCGGCACAGTGGCAGATATGTAAATATGGCGTACACTTACCATTTCTCACCCATTAGGGTTCGAACACACGAACAACTATACGGATTCTCCTGCACAGTGGCAGATATGTAAATACAGCGTTTACTTGCGATTTCTCATGCATTACGGGCCGAAGACTCGAACACCTAAACGGATTCTCCAGCACAGTGACAGACATGTCAATACGGCGTTTACTTACCATTTCTCACGCATTAGGGTTCGAACACTCGAACACCTATATGGATTCTCCTACACAGTGGCAGATATGTAAATACGGCGTTTACTTACCATTTCTCGTGCATTACGGTTCGAACACTCGAACAACTATACGGATTTTCCTGGATATTGGCAGATATGTAAATACGTCGTTTACTTACCATTTCTCGTGCATTACGGTTCGAACACTCGAACACCTATACGGATTCTCCTGCACAGTGGCAGATATGTAAATACGGCGTTTACTTACCATTTCTCGCGCATTACGGTTCGAACACTCGAACACCTAGACGGATTCTCCTGGATATTGGCAGATATGTAAATACGTCGTTTACTTACCATTTCTCGTGCATTACGGTTCGAACACTCGAACACCTATACGGATTCTCCTGCATAGTGGCAGATATGTAAACATGGCGTTTACTTACCATTTCTCATGCATTAGGATTCGAACACTCGAACACCTATACGGATTCTCCTGCACAGTGGCAGATATGTAAATACGGCGTTTACTTATCATTTCTCGTGCATTACGGTTCGAACATTCGAACACCTATACGGATTCTCCTGCACAGTGACAGATATGTAAATACGGCGTTTACTTACCATTTCTCATGCATTAGGGTTCAAACACTCGAACACCTATAAGGATTCTCCTGCACAGTGGCAGACATGTAAATATGGCGTTTACTTACCATTTCTCATGCATTAGGGTTCGAACACTCGAACACCTATACGGATTCTCCAACACAGTGGCAGATATGTAAATGCGGCGTTTACTTACCATTTCTCGTGCATTACGGTTCGAAAACTCGAACACATATACGGATTCTCCTGCACAGTGGCAGATATGTAAATACGGCGTTTACTTACCATTTCTCGTGCATTACGGTTCGAACACTCGAACACCTATACGGATTCTCCTGCATAGTGGCAGATATGTAAATACGGCGTTTACTTACCATTTCTCGTGCATTACGGTTCGAACACTCGAACACCTATACGAATTCTCCTGCGCAGTGGCAGACATGTAAATACGGCGTTTACTTACCATTTCTTCTGCATTAGGGTTCGAACACTCGAACACCTATACGGATTCCCCAGCACAGTGGCAGATATGTAAATACGGTGTTTACTTGCCATTTCTCGGGCATTACGGTTCGAACACTCGAACACCTATACGGATTCTCCACCCCAGTGGCAGATATGTAAATACGGCGTTTACTTACCATTCCTCGTGCATTACGGTTCGAACACTCGAACACCTATACGGATTCTCCTGCGCAGTGGCAGATTTGTAAATAAGGCGTTTACTTACCATTTCTCACGCATTAGGGTTCGAACACTCGAACACCAATACGGATTCTCCTGCACAGTGGCAGATATGTAAATACGACGTTTACTTACCATTTCTCAGGCATTACGGTTCGAACACTCGAACACCTACACGGATTCTCCTGCACAGTGGCAGATATGTAAATATGGCGTTTACTTACCATTTCTCACGCATTAGGGTTCGAACACTCGAACACCTATACGGATTCTCCTACACAGTGGCAGATATGTAAATACGGCGTTTACTTACCATTTCTCGTGCATTACGGTTCGAACACTGTAACACCTATACGGATTGTCTTGCACAGTGGCAGATATGTAAATACGGCGTTGACTTACCATTTCTCGTGCATTACGGTTCGAACACTCGAACAACTATACGGATTCTCCTGCGTAGTGGAAGATATGTAAATACGGCGTTTACTTACCATTTCTCGCGCATTACGGTTCGAACACTCGAACACCTAGACGGATTCTCCTGGATATTGGCAGATATGTAAATATGTCGGTTACCTACCATTTCTCGTGCATTACGGTTCGAACACTCGAACACCTATACGGATTCTCCTGCACAGTGGCAGATATGTAAATATGGCGTTTACTTACCATTTCTCACGCATTAGGGTTCGAACACTCGAACACCTATACGGATTCTCCTGCACAGTGGCAGATATGTAAATACGGCGTTTACTTATCATTTCTCGGGCATTACGGTTCGAACATTCGAACACCTATACGGATTCTCCTGCACAGTGACAGATATGTAAATACGGCGTTTACTTACCATTTCTCATGCATTAGGGTTCAAACACTCGAACACCTATAAGGATTCTCCTGCACAGTGGCAGACATGTAAATATGGCGTTTACTTACCATTTCTCATGCATTACGGTTCGAACACTCGAACACCTATACAGATTCTCCTACACAGTGGCAGATATGTAAATGCGGCGTTTACTTACCATTTCTCGTGCATTACGGTTCGAACACTCGAACACCTATACGGATTCTCCGGCACAGTGGCAGATATGTAAATATGGCGTTCACTTACCATTTCTCACCCATTAGGGTTCGAACACACGAACAACTATACGGATTCTCCTGCATAGTGGCAGATATGTAAATACAGCGTTTACTTGCGATTTCTCATGCATTACGGGCCGAAGACTCGAACACCTAAACGGATTCTCCAGCACAGTGGCAGCTATGTAAAAACGGCGTTTACTTACCATTTCTCGTGCATTACGGTTCGAACACCTCGAACACCTATACGGATTCTCCAGCACAGTGGCAGATATGTAAATATGGCGTTTACTTACCATTTCTCGTGCATTACAGTTCGAACACTGTAACACCTATACGGATTCTCCTGCACAGTGGCAGATATGTAAATATGGCGTTTACTTACCATTTCTCACGCATTAGGGTTCGAACACTCGAACACCTATACGGATTCTCCTGCACAGTGGCAGATATGTAAATACAGCGTTTACTTGCAATTTCTCATGCATTGCGGTCCGAACACTCGAACACCTAGACGGATTCTCCAGCACAGTGGCAGATATGTAAATACGGCGTTTACTTACCATTTCTCGTGCATTACGGTTCGAACACTCGGACACCTATACGGATTCTCCTGCGCAGTGGCAGATATGTAAATACGGCGTTTACTTACCATTCCTCGTGCATTACGGTTCGAACACTCGAACACCTATACGGATTCTCCAGCACAGTGGCTGATATGTAAATACGGCGTTTACTTACCATTCCTCGTGCATTACGGTTCGAACACTCGAACACCTATACGGATTCTCCAGCACAGTGGCAGATATGTAAATACGGCGTTTACTTACCATTCGTCGTGCATTACGGTTCGAACACTCTAACACCTATACGGATTCTCCTGCACAGTGGCAGATATGTAAATAAGGCATTTACTTACCATTTCTCACGCATTAGGGTTCGAACACTCGAACACCAATACGGATTCTCCTGGACAGTGGCAGATATGTAAATACGACGTTTACTTACCATTTCTCAGGCATTACGGTTCGAACACTCGAACACCTACACGGATTCTCCTGCACAGTGGCAGATATGTAAATATGGCGTTTACTTACCATTTCTCACGCATTAGGGTTCGAACACTCGAACACCTATACGAATTCTCCTACACAGTGGCAGATATGTAAATACGGCGTTTACTTACCATTTCTCGTGCATTACGGTTCGAACACTGTAACACCTATACGGATTGTCCTGCACAGTGGCAGACTTGTAAATATGGCGTTTACTTACCATTTCTCACGGATTAGGGTTCGAACACTCGAACACCTATACAGATTCTCCTGCACAGTGGCAGATATGTAAATACGGCGTTTACTTGCAATTTCTCATGCATTGGGGTTCGAACACTCGAACACCTACACGGATTTTCCTACGCAGTGGCAGATATGTAAATACAGCGTTTACTTACCATTTCTCGTGCATTACGGTTCGAACACTCGAACACCTATACGGATTCTCCTGCATAGTGGCAGATATGTGAATACGGCGTTTACTTACCATTTCTCGTGCATTACGGTTCGAACACTCGAACACCTATACGAATTCTCCTGCGCAGTGGCAGACATGTAAATACGGCGTTTACTTACCATTTCTTCTGCATTAGGGTTCGAACACTCGAACACCTATACGGATTCTCCAGCACAGTGGCAGATATGTAAATACGGTGTTTACTTGCCATTTCTCGTGCATTACGGTTCGAACACTCGAACACCTATACGGATTCTCCAGCCCAGTGGCAGATATGTAAATACGGCGTTTACTTACCATTCCTCGTGCATTACGGTTCGAACACTCGAACACCTATACGGATTCTCCTGCGCAGTGGCAGATATGTAAATACGGCGTTTACTTACCATTCCTCGTGCATTACGGTTCGAACACTCGAACACCTATACGGATTCTGCAGCACAGTGGCAGATATGTAAATACGGCGTTTACTTACCATTTCTCATGCATTAGGGTTCAAACACTCGAACACCTATAAGGATTCTCCTGCACAGTGGCAGACATGTAAATATGGCGTTTACTTACCATTTCTCATGCATTAGGGTTCGAACACTCGAACACCTATACGGATTCTCCTACACAGTGGCAGATATGTAAATGCGGCGTTTACTTACCATTTCTCGTGCATTACGGTTCGAACACTCGAACACCTATACGGATTTTCCGGCACAGTGGCAGATATGTAAATATGGCGTACACTTACCATTTCTCACCCATTAGTGTTCGAACACACGAACAACTATACGGATTCTCCTGCACAGTGGCAGATATGTAAATACAGCGTTTACTTGCGATTTCTCATGCATTACGGGCCGAAGACTCGAACACCTAAACGGATTCTCCAGCACAGTGACAGACATGTCAATACGGCGTTTACTTACCATTTCTCACGCATTAGGGTTCGAACACTCGAACACCTATATGGATTCTCCTACACAGTGGCAGATATGTAAATACGGCGTTTACTTACCATTTCTCGTGCATTACGGTTCGAACACTCGAACAACTATACGGATTTTCCTGGATATTGGCAGATATGTAAATACGTCGTTTACTTACCATTTCTCGTGCATTACGGTTCGAACACTCGAACACCTATACGGATTCTCCTGCACAGTGGCAGATATGTAAATACGGCGTTTACTTACCATTTCTCGCGCATTACGGTTCGAACACTCGAACACCTAGACGGATTCTCCTGGATATTGGCAGATATGTAAATACGTCGTTTACTTACCATTTCTCGTGCATTACGGTTCGAACACTCGAACACCTATACGGATTCTCCTGCATAGTGGCAGATATGTAAACATGGCGTTTACTTACCATTTCTCATGCATTAGGATTCGAACACTCGAACACCTATACGGATTCTCCTGCACAGTGGCAGATATGTAAATACGGCGTTTACTTATCATTTCTCGTGCATTACGGTTCGAACATTCGAACACCTATACGGATTCTCCTGCACAGTGACAGATATGTAAATACGGCGTTTACTTACCATTTCTCATGCATTAGGGTTCAAACACTCGAACACCTATAAGGATTCTCCTGCACAGTGGCAGACATGTAAATATGGCGTTTACTTACCATTTCTCATGCATTAGGGTTCGAACACTCGAACACCTATACGGATTCTCCAACACAGTGGCAGATATGTAAATGCGGCGTTTACTTACCATTTCTCGTGCATTACGGTTCGAAAACTCGAACACATATACGGATTCTCCTGCACAGTGGCAGATATGTAAATACGGCGTTTACTTACCATTTCTCGTGCATTACGGTTCGAACACTCGAACAACTATACGGATTCTCCTGCCCAGTGGCAGATATGTAAATATGGCGTTTACTTACCATTTCTCGCGCATTGCGGTTCGAACACTCGAACACCTATACGGATTCTCCTGCACAGTGGCAGATATGTAAACACGGCGTTTACTTACCATTTCTCGTGCATTACGGTTCGAACACCTATACGGATTCTCCAGCACAGTGGCAGATATGTAAATACGGCGTTTACTTACCATTTCTCGTGCATTACAGTTCGAACACCCTAACACCTATACGGATTCTCCTGCACAGTGGCAGATATGTAAATACGGCGTTTACTTACCATTTCTCGTGCATTACGGTTCGAACACTCGAACGACTATACGGATTCTCCTGCGCAGTGGCAGATATGTAAATATGGCGTTTACTTACCATTTCTCGCGCATTACGGTTCGAACACTCGAACACCTATACGGATTCTCCTGCATAGTGGCAGATATGTAAATACGTCGTTTACTTACTATTTCTCGTGCATTACGGTTCGAACACTGGAACACCTATACGGATTCTCCTGCACAGTGGCAGACATGTAAATATGGCGTTTACTTACCATTTCTAACGCATTAGGGTTCGAACACTCGAACACCTATACGGATTCTCCTGCACAGTGGCAGATATGTAAATATGGCGTTTACTTACCATTTCTCGCGCATTACGGTTCGAACACTCGAACACCTATACGGATTCTCCTGCATAGTGGCAGATATGTAAATACGTCGTTTACTTACTATTTCTCGTGCATTACGGTTCGAACACTGGAACACCTATACGGATTCTCCTGCACAGTGGCAGACATGTAAATATGGCGTTTACTTACCATTTCTAACGCATTAGGGTTCGAACACTCGAACACCTATACGGATTCTCCTGCACAGTGGCAGATATGTAAATACGGCGTTTACTTACCATTTCTCGTGCATTACGGTTCGAACACTCGAACGACTATACGGATTCTCCTGCGCAGTGGCAGATATGTAAATATGGCGTTTACTTACCATTTCTCGCGCATTACGGTTCGAACACTCGAACACCTATACGGATTCTCCTGCATAGTGGCAGATATGTAAATACGTCGTTTACTTACTATTTCTCGTGCATTACGGTTCGAACACTGGAACACCTATACGGATTCTCCTGCACAGTGGCAGACATGTAAATATGGCGTTTACTTACCATTTCTAACGCATTAGGGTTCGAACACTCGAACACCTATACGGATTCTCCTGCACAGTGGCAGATATGTAAATACGGCGTTTACTTAGCATTTCTCGTGCATTACGGTTCGAACATTCGAACACCTATACGGATTCTCCTGCGTAGTGGAAGATATGTAAATACGGCGTTTACTTACCATTTCTCGCGCATTACGGTTCGAACACTCGAACACCTAGACGGATTCTCCTGGATATTGGCAGATATGTAAATACGTCGTTTACTTACCATTTCTCGTGCATTACGGTTCGAACACTCGAACACCTATACGGATTCTCCTGCATAGTGGCAGATATGTAAACATGGCGTTTACTTACCATTTCTCATGCATTAGGATTCGAACACTCGAACACCTATACGGATTCTCCTGCACAGTGGCAGATATGTAAATACGGCGTTTACTTATCATTTCTCGTGCATTACGGTTCGAACATTCGAACACCTATACGGATTCTCCTGCACAGTGACAGATATGTAAATACGGCGTTTACTTACCATTTCTCATGCATTAGGGTTCAAACACTCGAACACCTATAAGGATTCTCCTGCACAGTGGCAGACATGTAAATATGGCGTTTACTTACCATTTCTCATGCATTAGGGTTCGAACACTCGAACACCTATACGGATTCTCCAACACAGTGGCAGATATGTAAATGCGGCGTTTACTTACCATTTCTCGTGCATTACGGTTCGAAAACTCGAACACATATACGGATTCTCCTGCACAGTGGCAGATATGTAAATACGGCGTTTACTTACCATTTCTCGTGCATTACGGTTCGAACACTCGAACAACTATACGGATTCTCCTGCCCAGTGGCAGATATGTAAATATGGCGTTTACTTACCATTTCTCGCGCATTGCGGTTCGAACACTCGAACACCTATACGGATTCTCCTGCACAGTGGCAGATATGTAAACACGGCGTTTACTTACCATTTCTCGTGCATTACGGTTCGAACACCTATACGGATTCTCCAGCACAGTGGCAGATATGTAAATACGGCGTTTACTTACCATTTCTCGTGCATTACAGTTCGAACACCCTAACACCTATACGGATTCTCCTGCACAGTGGCAGATATGTAAATACGGCGATTACTTACCATTTCTCGTGCATTACGGTTCGAACACTCGAACGACTATACGGATTCTCCTGCGCAGTGGCAGATATGTAAATATGGCGTTTACTTACCATTTCTCGCGCATTACGGTTCGAACACTCGAACACCTATACGGATTCTCCTGGATAGTGGCAGATATGTAAATACGTCGTTTACTTACTATTTCTCGTGCATTACGGTTCGAACACTGGAACACCTATACGGATTCTCCTGCACAGTGGCAGACATGTAAATATGGCGTTTACTTACCATTTCTAACGCATTAGGGTTCGAACACTCGAACACCTATACGGATTCTCCTGCACAGTGGCAGATATGTAAATACGGCGTTTACTTAGCATTTCTCGTGCATTACGGTTCGAACATTCGAACACCTATACGGATTCTCCTGCATAGTGGCAGATATGTAAATACGGCGTTTACTTACCGTTTCTCATGCATTAGGGTACAAACACTCGAACACCTATACGGATTCTCCTGCACAGTCGCAGACATGTAAATACGGCGTTTACTTACCATTTCTCATGCATTAGGGTTCGAACACTAGAACACCTACACGGATTGTCCCACACAGTGGCAGATATGTAAATGCGGCGTTTACTTACCATTTCTCGTGCATTACGGTTCGAACACTCGAACACCTATACGGATTCTCCAGCACAGTGGCAGATATGTAAATACGGCGTTTACTTACCATTTCTCGTACATTACGGTTCGAACACTCGAACACCAATCCGGATTCTCCTGCATAGTGGCAGATATGTAAATTCGGCGTTTACTTTCCATTTCTCGTGGATTACGGTTCGAACACTCGAACAACTACACGGATTCTCCTGCACAGTGGCAGATATGTAAATATGGCGCTCACTTACCATTTCTCACGCATTAGGGTTCGAACACACGAACACCTATACGGATTCTCCTGCACTGTGGCAGATATGTAAATACAGCGTTTACTTGCAATTTCTCATGCATTACGGTCCGAAGACTTGAACACCTAAACGGATTCGCCAGCACAGTGGCAGATATGTAAATACGGCGTTTACTTACCATTTCTCGTGCATTACGGTTCGAACACACGAACACCTATACGGATTCTCCTGCACAGTGGCAGATATGTAAATACGGTGTTTACTTACCATTTCTCGTGCATTACAGTTCGAACACTCTAACACCTATACGGCGTTTACTTACCATTTCTCGTGCATTAGGGTTCGAACACACGAACACCTATACGGATTCTCCTACACAGTGGCAGATATGTAAATACAGCGTTTACTTGCAATTTCTCATGCATTACGGTCCGAACACTCGAACACCTAGACGGATTCTCCAACACAGTGGCAGATACGTAAATACGGCGTTTACTTACCATTTCTCGTGGATTACGGTTCGAACACTCGAACACCTATACGGATTCTCCTGCGCGGTGGCAGACATGTAAATACGGCCTTTACTTACCATTTCTTCCGCATTAGGGTTCGAACACACGAACACCTACACGGATTCTCCAGCACAGTGGCAGATATGTAAATACGGTGTTTGCTTACCATTTCTCGTGCATTACAGTTCGAACACTCTAACACCTATACGGATTCTCCTCCACAGTGGCAGATATGTAAATATGGCGTTTACTTATCATTTCTCACGCATTAGGGTTCGAACACTCGAACACCTATACGGATTCTCCTACACAGTGGCAGATATGTAAATACAGCGTTTACTTGCAATTTCTCATGCATTACGGTCCGAACACTCGAACACCTAGACGGATTCTCCAACACAGTGGCAGATATGTAAATACGGCGTTTACTTACCATTTCTCGTGGATTACGGTTCGAACACTCGAACACCTATACGGATTCTCCTGCGCGGTGGCAGACATGTAAATACGGCCTTTACTTACCATTTCTTCCGCATTAGGGTTCGAACACACGAACACCTACACGGATTCTCCAGCACAGTGGCAGATATGTAAATACGGTGTTTGCTTACCATTTCTCGTGCATTACGGTTCGAACACTCGAACACCTATACGGATTCTCCAGCACAGTGGCAGATATGTAAATACGGCGTTTACTTACCATTCCTCGTGCATTACGGTTCGAACACTCGAACACCTATACGGATTCTCCAGCACAGTGGCAGATATGTAAATGCGGTGTTTACTTACCATTTCTCGTGCATTACGGTTCGAACACTCGAACACCTATACGGATTCTCCAGCACAGTGGCAGATATGCAAAATACGGCGTTTACTTACCATTCGTCGTGCATTACGGTTCGAACACTCTAACACCTATACGGATTCTCCTGCACAGTGGCAGATATGTAAATAAGGCGTTTACTTACCATTTCTCACGCATTAGGGTTCGAACACTCGAACACCTATACGGATTCTCCTGCACAGTGGCAGATATGTAAATACGGCATTTACTTGCAATTTCTCATGCATTAGGGTTCGAACACTCGAACACCTATATGGATTCTCCAGCATAGTGGCAGATATGTAAATACGGCGTTTACTTACCATTTCTTGCGCATTACGGTTCGAACACTCGAACACCTCTACGGATTCTCCTGCACAGTGGCAGATATGTGAATACGGCGTTTACTTGCCATTTCTCGTGCATTACGGTTCGAACACTCGAACACCTATACGGATTCTCCTGCGCAGTGGCAGATATGTAAATACGGCGTTTACTTACCATTCCTCGTGCATTACGGTTCGAACACTCGAACACCTATACGGATTCTCCTGCACAGTGGCAGATATGTAAATACGGCGTTTACTTAGCATTTCTCGTGCATTACGGTTCGAACATTCGAACACCTATACGGATTCTCCTGCATAGTGGCAGATATGTAAATACGGCGTTTACTTACCGTTTCTCATGCATTAGGGTACAAACACTCGAACACCTATACGGATTCTCCTGCACAGTCGCAGACATGTAAATACGGCGTTTACTTACCATTTCTCATGCATTAGGGTTCGAACACTAGAACACCTATACGGATTCTCCCACACAGTGGCAGATATGTAAATGCGGCGTTTACTTACCATTTCTCGTGCATTACGGTTCGAACACTCGAACACCTATACGGATTCTCCAGCACAGTGGCAGATATGTAAATACGGCGTTTAGTTACCATTTCTCGTACATTACGGTTCGAACACTCGAACACCAATCCGGATTCTCCTGCATAGTGGCAGATATGTAAATTCGGCGTTTACTTTCCATTTCTCGTGGATTACGGTTCGAACACTCGAACAACTACACGGATTCTCCTGCACAGTGGCAGATATGTAAATATGGCGCTCACTTACCATTTCTCACGCATTAGGGTTCGAACACACGAACACCTATACGGATTCTCCTGCACTGTGGCAGATATGTAAATACAGCGTTTACTTGCAATTTCTCATGCATTACGGTCCGAAGACTCGAACACCTA